>JAUMHO010005694.1:0-62361 GCA_032360965.1 Ulva armoricana | reverse complement strand
TTTTTTGTGCCTGCTATTTTGAAACCAGTTATTTTTCGACGCGCGCGAGGGGGCGCGCAAAGCATGGACAAGGAGCTTAATTAGCGTCCCACGCATGCGTGGAATTCGTTGTATCGCCTACCGTTTTCAGAACTGACAGGGCTAGTGTGGTGTACGGAGCCCGTGGAGTTGTACCTTGTATCAATTCTGAAAACGGTAGCTGATAGAGTTTAGGTTTTGTTCTATTTTTTCCTAGAACAAAGTTCTATGTAGTGTACTAGTTTAGAACAGAAAAAGTGAGTATCCATGCGGGTTGCGAGCATTCTGTTCTAATGTTCTACGGTTTTTGGAGGGTATGGGTGTTTTTGGCAAAAAGTGTTCGAGCAAGAGCTTCTCAGCCTGTGCAACGCCATAAGCACAAAAAACGCAAAAAAGAGGAGCATATACCCTTTTTCCGTAGAACATTAGAACACCTATATATTTTATAAATAAATACTTAATAAAAACAACAACTTAGCTCACTCAGACCCCCCAAATTCCGTTCTAAAAGCATAGTTTCAAAAATAGAACAAGCCAGAACATTAGAACAAGATTTCTGCCCAACTTTTTTTAATAACTGCTTGACTTATATGTCAAGTTATGTTATACTGGAGTCTGGGTCGGGAGGTAGATACCAAGCGACCCTAAATAGCATCCCACGCATCCGTGGGTTTTGTTTCAACCAATCGGTGTCCTTTGCAGGAACCACAAGGAGATGGAAATGATAGTTTCGTTTATGACAGCATTACCTGAGAAGCAGGCAGACTCGTCAGCATGGATGAAGGCTTTGCCCCGACCCATGCGCAAAACCTTGCGCTTGACCAAGCCTCGTCAACGCAATGTCAACACCCACGATGGGGTGGATGACTATTTGGCGATGGACTGCAGGGATGAGACATATCTCATTCAAAACACATCAGAGACCGACCCACTGCACGATGAGTTCGGAGATATTGACAATGAGTACGAGGGACTCACTATCACCGAGCCGATGAACGAGGTTGACACATTCAACTACCTGACTGGCTACGACATCATTTGAATTAGGAGATAAACATGGGACGAGTAAAAGCGTATTACACGGAAGAATCGACTCTGCGCAACAGCGCGGATTCTGCCAATCAATCAGACCAAGCCGAACGCAAGATGTTCTTGCTTCTGTGCAACGGCAAGCCCTTGGCGTTGTATGACCATCGGGACACTGCCGAGTATGAGATGCACATTTGCATCCAAGGCGATATGCACGAGGGTCAAGAGCACAAGTATCGCATCAAGACCATGGGCGTAGTAACCCACGCATACGAGGAGGACAGAGTATGAAAACATGGCAAGAATTCAATCGGCTAATAAACCATGACAACAAGCCGTTCTATGGGTGCGTTGCGCCTGACGGCACATGGTTCGATTCGTCAGTACTGTTCACAACTGCCGTGTCGTTCTGTTGCTATTACGCAGGACAGTTTGAGCTGACACTTGAGGAAGAAGCCGAGTGGATGAACACCGAAGGGGTGAAGCTTGGCTACTCAATCGTCAATTCACAGATGCTTGAGAAGATGTACGAGAAAGGGATGCTTCTATGACTCTTGAGGAGTTTCATTTGTCTGTGGAGAAAGACTATGTTCTGCGACAAGCGTATGACGCATTGGAAGACATGAGGTATGCCTTGCGCAGAGCCGAGGACACCATGCGTCAACCGACCAAGTACATCGCAGAGGCACAAGCCGAAGCGTCTAAAGCTATGACTGCCATAAAAGAAGTATTGGAGAAACCATGAAAAGCTACAAACCCCATTGCAGGGAGTGCGACGAAGAGTATGCCACGGAGAGGTGGAAGCTTGGTTATAAGTTCTGTATGCCATGCGGTGAGAAACTCTCACATGACGCAGTGCGTACAGTCGTGCCTATGCACAAGTCCAACTACATGATGATCACGGACATGGAAGACTTAAAGGGTATCAACAACAAGGGAGGATTACACCGATGAAAAAGCCATTCAAGCTAAATCAAGATGCCATGGTTGCGTGGGTCTTTGTAATGGAGTGTTACAGAGAGGCTGGGTCACTTAATAAAAGTGGAGTGTCTGAGCTAGCAATCAATCTAATGAAGAACTACCCAACTGAGTTCGAAGCCATACAAATGGTCAATAGAGTGATGCAGTCAACGGAAGTAAATCTTGTAGCGTAGGAAGGAGAATCAAATGGGTTATAGATCAGATGTGGCATACACGATTCGGTTCACCGATGACCACGATACCAACAACGATCAGTCGTTCTATACATTCTTAATGGAAGCGAAGGCTAACCCGCGTTGCCAGATCGCACTAGCCGAGGTGGAGATCGACTACAAGCACAAGAGGTTCAACTTCACTGCCAATGATGTGAAGTGGTACGAGAGTTACCCCGATGTGGACAGTCACACTGCGTTATTCAACCAAGCGGAGGATTGGGTTAAGCAGACCCTCGACCAGCAGATTCATTGCACACTAGGTGCAATATTCACCCGCGTGGGCGAGGACTCTAATGATATAGAGGAGACTGCCGTAGGCGACTACGACTGGGAGTGGATTAGTGTCAGCAGACAGATCATCACAGACTGGTCATAGAAAAAAGTTGAGTAAACCCCTTGACTCAAAGGTCAAGTTGTGTTATACTTATAGCTAGTGGGGAGAGCAGATTAGCTACCCCGCTACTTAGCGACCCACGCATCAGTGGGATTTATTTTCAACCAAACGGAGAGTAATATGGAATTACAGAAACCCGACCATCTCATCAGCCTTGCCTCATCAGCAGTCCTCGTGAGCGTGGATGTCAATGTATGGTCAGCCACCAAGCAAGACCGCATCATCAGCAATGAAGTTACTGCATCAAAGAATGCAGACAAGAGCGCAGGGCGCTACGTCAAGAACCTCTTGGCAGATCACCCTCGTCACAAGGCGATCGTCAACTATCGTCAGACTATCTACAACTGGGTCAAGCGTCGCACCTATCGTTGGAACAACTCTCAGGACTTGTTGCCTAGCGTGGACATGCCTCGCTTCAAAGCTGAATACCATGAGCACCAAGCGTCATTCAATAAACTCTTGGCTGACTTCATTGCGTCTTACGATAGCATTGTCTCGGACATGGCGTTCAAGCAAGGCGATATGTTCGACCGCAATGACTACCCCGCCAAAGAACAACTGGCATCAAAGTTTGGCGTCCAGCTTTTCGTGTCGGAGGTTCCCATGTCGGACTTTCGCTGTGGCATAGCGTCAGACATCGCTGAAGATTTGTTTGCAACATACAGTCAACAAGCTCAGGAAATAGTATCTCACGTCATGGTGGAGCAACAATCAAGGTTCATCGAGGTTATGAAGTCGATCAGCCATTGTTGCGGTGTAGACGATGTTGGCATTGATGACAACACTGGCGAGACCAAGACCAAGAAGCGTAAGATCTACGACACGACAATACAGAAAGCCAAAGAGATGTGCGATACATTCAAGGGCTTCAACCTTAGCGGTGATCCAGAACTTGAACAGGCTCGGGCATCGCTAGAGAAAGCATTGAGTGGTGTTACGGCAGAGGACATTCGTGAGTCCGATGCGGTGCGTCACGCAGTGAAGGAGGATATTGACGACATCCTCGGCAAGTTCAGTTCGTTCAAGTGCGTGTGACAAGTTCGCCCGTATTTTAGTTAAATCAATCAGTAAAGAAAGTAATCAATCATGTCTAAAGTTCAAACAGTCGAAACAGTTTCTATCAACGAACTCCGTAAGATCATTCCCCTAATAGCTTCAGAGATCACACCTGTCATTCAGTCCGAACCTGGTTGTGGCAAGACTTCCCTGTTGGCTATGATTGCTCAGGACAATGGCGACAAGTGGCGTAGCCCTGCCGATGGTACAAGCATCGAGGGTGACAAGTACGACTACATCTACATCGACTGCCCTGTCAAGGATATGTCGGACATCGGCATGACTATCCCCAACCATGCGACACAAAGCCTTGAGTACTATGTCTCGAGCCTCTTTAACTTAACAAATTCAAAGCCTAAGGTTATCTTAGCTGACGAGTTCATGAAGTCGCCTAAGCTATTGCAAGTTATCTTCACTAGGTTGTTCCTTGAGCGAATGGTAGGTGATAAGCCACTGCCCCGTGGGTCTCTAGTTTTCGCAACATCGAACAATGCGGGTGACGGAGTGGGTGACTCCATGCTTGCTCACGCAGGCAATCGTGTTTGCATCATGCGCATGGCGAAGCCCAATGTGAACGAGTGGTTGCAATGGGCATCAGAGAATGGTATCTCTCGTGTCATTCGTGCATCGGTGGCGATGTTCCCTCGTTGCTTGGCGTCTTATACGACAGGTGACCAAAACGATAACCCATACATCTTCAAACCATCTATGAGTTCATTATCGTTTGTGTCCCCTCGCTCGTTGGCGAAAGCCGATGTGATCGTGCGCAATCGTGATGCGATCGGTGAGAACGGCACGAAGGTGGCGTTGGCTGGTACTGTGGGTGCGTCATTCGCGGGTGACATGGCTGCTTTTATCTCGCTAGAGAAATCATTGGTCGATGTGAAGGACATCGTCAAGGCGCCCGAGAGCATTGAGATGCCTAGAGACATCAGTGCGCAGTTAATGATTATGTTTCAAGCAGTAGATGTATTAGAGACGCAAGACCAACTGACCAAGTTCATGGCGTTCGTTGAGCGTATTCCCTCATCCGAGGTACAAGGCGTGTTCTTCACAATGATGATGCGCAATACGAAGTCCATCCGCTTGGCTCGCAACAATGCCAAGATCGCTGAGTGGGCGAAGAACAACCACGAGTTGTTCTAAAACTTAATCCCACGACACCGTGGGTCTTTATTTTCAGGAGGTTCTATGACATTCAGTATCGCTGAGTTGTTTCTATTGGCGTGGGCGCTCGTTGCGTCGCTCGGCTATGGGTATGTGAACGGACAGTTCCGTCAACACAAGCACATCACGAGTGAGTTACTGCTGATGATTGCCAAGGGCAAGGTCAAGGTGACTGAGACCGATGACTTCATCGAGTTCAAGGAGGTGTGATGCACACACGATATGAGAAGTTCGAGAGAGTGTTGCTACTGTTAGCAATGATTGTTTTATTGTTAGATATTTTTTACTGGAGACCATGATGAGCAAGCAAGAAACCCGAATCAAGCGTGGACACATCGCGCTTATGAAGCATCCACAAACTGCCCTGTACTCAGGCGTGATGTTGATGGGGACATCCGCAGTCGAGGAAGGCGTACCAACTGCATACACCGATGGTGTCAACAAGAAGTATGGTCGTAAGTTCTTGGAGAGTATCTTGAGCGAAGCCAAGGTGCGTGGTCTCATCCTCCATGAGAATCTCCATGTAGCCTTGAAGCAAGTCGTGTTCGGTCGAGCCATGTTTATGGAGAACCGCAAGATGGCAAACTTGGCGGCTGACTTTGTTGTGAACGACATCATCGTCAACATTGATGGGACTATTGCAGGAACAAGTGAGCGCCTTGTCGAGTTGCCCGATGGTGCGATCTATGACCCGATGTTCCACGATTGGTCTATGCGTGAGGTGTACAACTATCTGAAGAAGCATGCCAAGAAAGGTGGTGGCGGTGGTCAGGGTGGTAAGGGTCAAGGTAACCCCCCACCGTCGGGTGGGACACAATCTAACGACGATGATGGTGACGATGGTATGGATGGAGATACAGTCACAGTCAACGGCAAGACCTATGACATTTCTCAGGCAGACGAGCACGACTTCATTGGTCGTGAGGTATCAGCCGAGGAAGCTAAGGAAATCTTAGACGACATCGACAAAGCGTTGCGTGAAGGCGGGATGCTTGCGGGTCGCATGGGTGCGAAGATTCCTAGAGTTATCTCTGACTTACTTGAACCCAAGATCGACTGGCGTGAAGCGTTGCGTGAGTTCGTCTCTTCAACAACCAAGGGTAACGATGAGTTCACATGGCGTCGCATGAACAAGCGTCACATGGCTAATGACATCTACTTGCCAAGCGTGGAGAACGAGAGCATTGGCGAGATTGTTGTAGCCATTGATACATCAGGCTCGATCGGTGGGGCAGAGATAACCGAGTTCGCTACCGAACTGGTTTCAATTTGCGAGCTGTGTCAGCCCGAAGTCGTGCGTGTTCTTTGGTGGGATACCGAAGTCCATGGTGAACAAGTCTTTAAAGACAACTACTCCGACATTGCGAGATTGCTCAAGCCTATGGGCGGTGGCGGAACTACTGTGTCATGCGTCAGTGAGTATGTAAACAAGCACAAGATTAATGCCGAATGCGTATTGGTGTTCACTGACGGGTATGTAGAGAATGACATCAAGTGGAACATTTCTAGCCCAACCCTGTGGATGGTTACGCAGCGCCGTGACTTTGTTCCGCCTGTGGGTAAGAAAGTTATGTTCGGAGATGACTGAGTTCAAGGGTAGTAATGTGTGGATGCAGATGACTATATCTGCATACAGACTTGCTGATTTGAGAGGACAAGAGCGCATGAAGTACAGATATACCGATGAGATAGCAAGAAGTCTCTTAGAACATTTCCCGAACTCTGCGCATCTGTATGCGCTTGAGAGATTAAACACGATCGGGGAACTGCAACCCGATATGTGGCGACAAGTGTTAGACCAATTAGACAAACTGGAGGCTCAGAATGGAAGCACCCAAGTGGGAGGAAGCGTGGACAGACATAACTCTAAACGTGAGGAAAAATAGAGAGACTCTCGACGAGAACTTAGCGCAACGGATGGTGAGCCATCACGGAGACCGAGCGCATCTAGTGGCGTTGATAAATCTGCAATATGAGGAAGCAGGTGCGGGTAGAAGCAACATTAACTGGCGAACAATACTGAAACTAATTGATGAAATACAAGGAGAGAAAGAATGAAAGCATTGGAATACACGAGACTCAATAGCATCTCAAATAGCGTCTCACCCTATCGTGGGTCTACAAATAGATTCCCTATTGGTAATCGCAGACAGAACAACAAATACTTTCTCGTTGGACAGGAGAACGGAGAGCGCGTGTTCAATGTCGTCTATGGCAATCATTGGAAGACTGTTCAACTGACGAAGCAAGAGCATGACGAGTTAGTAAAGCAAGGCTCGCCCCGAGTGCATTCGTATCAGAACTCTGATGATAAGTGGGAATACTACAAGTACGAAGTATCACCAAACATACTTGGCGTTGTGCGACCTGACAACACATTCGAGTTTACTGGTGGGCGTTATGGTCAGGGTGAGCGAGGCATCATGTCAGACTATTCCACAGGATACTTTGCTACTGACTCACGCAGGGGTGGGATGATATGGACAGGAAGACACAGTGGCAATGGTGAGCGAGCAATCATGCCGATCTATCACGGCTTGCGTATCGACTGTGAAACTATGCAACCAACCAAGCCAATCACAGTCGTTGGTAGGAAGGTCGATCGCAAGGTAGGTAAGACATTATTGTCTCAGTATGTAGACTTCTATACCACGGTTGAGGTGATGACCAAGGCTATGGACTACGATGTATTTGTGAAAACCATGTCTGAGGTGGTGGCAGATCACATGAAGGAGGAGAGCGAGAATAGTAAATGGCACTGGCAAACTTGCAAAGCTAAAGCGGATGCACTTATCAATACCGCACCGCTTGACTCAGCAATGCTCTATATGTTGGGTTGGGACATTGGCAGTATGCGTTGGAACCTGCGTAGATTCATGGACACACAGTACTCTAGGTATAGCGCATACGAGGACACACCGCACGATATGTTTATCAATCTCAAGCGCAAGCTGAATAAAGAAATCTATAAGGCAAACGATCAGGTGTTCAAGAAGGTTGAGTATGTTAACTCAGAGATGTATCCGCCTAGCGAGTGGGGCTACACAGTCATGGTCGATGGAGTGGAGGTGAATCAGTATGACTAATGAAATCAGGATCGAGGTTAGGAATGTGTATGGGGTGGTGAAGTATTACCCCATGTGCGAGAGAGCCAAGTTGTTTGCGGGGATAGCAGGGACAGTCACGCTCACCCCGCAAGCGTTGGAGAAGATCAGAAGTCTAGGCTTCACGATCACATTGAGACAACAAATCATTGAAGGAGAGTTCGTATGATTGATAGATATTTCTTAGATGGATTCGGGACAGAGGAACAACTGAATGAGTTAATAGCCTCAGATGTTCTCCCACTGGTGCGTGAGTTGCAATTTAAGTTCGGCTTGAAGGTGATGGGTAAGGTAGCTAATGGCTATGCCCAAGAGGATAAAGTTGCTTACATGATGTGCTACCCAAATGGGCTGGCTGTGTGTAAGGTGTGGACAACAAACCTTGGTGGTGTACAGAACGATCAGTTAGAGTATTGTTTCCGTTCGCAGTACTACGCCAAGTCTCGTGGACAGGACCAATCGGACCGCGAGACAATTCGTAGCGTAAAGCTTTCTTCACTCATGGCGACACTAAAACGCCAAGATGTCGTACGCGATAAGAAAAACTTAACGGACTCCAAGATAAAGACAGTCAAGAACGGAGCACACAATCTGCGCAGGGCGATGGGCAATAGCGACAAATCTATGCCGTTCTCACCTGATGAGGTTCATGCTATGTTGGCTACCATACTAGGGGAAAGTACTGATGGAATTTCTGTACCCTTAGACCTAAATAAATGTAAAAATACACTTGACATTTACAAGGAAGCTGATAGGATACGAGGTATAAAAATCGAGGAGTCTAAGCGGTTCTTCAAGAATCCTTTCTAT
The DNA here is from genome assembly GCA_032360965.1 of Ulva armoricana. Lineage (NCBI taxonomy): Eukaryota > Viridiplantae > Chlorophyta > Ulvophyceae > Ulvales > Ulvaceae > Ulva > Ulva armoricana. The sequence continues at coordinate 53,587 of JAUMHO010005694.1, read as the reverse complement.
CTCATTGGTATAGATGATTTCAAGCACTTACTCATAGGCAAGTTCAAGATGAAAGTAATCAATGATTCACAAGGCAAGATGGAGTACGAGGTCATTGAAGACTTCAAGCGAGTCAGAACAATCGAGGAGTATCCAGAGTTGTTACCCCTGATGACAATGATGAAAGTCTCATACGAGAATGTGGAGTGTCGCAAGCTAGGTACTCTTAACTTTCCGCTATTGGACAAGTATGACGAGGGTCTTGACGCAGTGTTCTTTTATAGCGGTAGTCCAACGCACTACGAACACGCATGGATGGCTACCCCATGCCCCATTTGATTGGGGAACTGAGTCCTGTGGTTCACCCGAAGCGGTGGGAGTTAATTCGTCTGCCTGTGCGTAAGGTGAACAACGAGTACATCGTGTATGTGGCTGATGGGTTTCATCGCATATACACGGATGATACTTTGCCTGATGTGTTGAAGTCTAAGTTCGCAATGATTCTTGCCAATGGAGGGAGTTCGAATGTACCTGATTCAAAGATACTTAGATTGACACTTTATACAAACACCGATTCACCCGAGCTAGATGAGGTTGGGTGGCGGGCGAGCGACACATACTTTTGTTTGGTCGTGGACAGATTAACTTTAGAGTCACTGAAAGGTGGGACGCTAAATGACGCCTGAGGGTGCAGTCAAGAAGAAGATCAAAGATATTCTTCAATCAAAGGGAGCGTACTACACCATGCCTATGGGTACTGGCTATGGTGCGTCAGGTGTCCCTGACTTTGTAATTTGTTATAGAGGGAGATTCATCGGGGTGGAAGCGAAAGCGAACGGCAACAAGCCAACTGCCCTACAAGATAAACATATGTCAGCCATTCGTGGGCAAGGTGGGTTCACCCTTGTCATTGACGAAACAAACATTGATGCGTTGACACGACTATTGGAACAACTATGAATGAAGAAGATCGTAGCAATCTGCGTGACCTACACGCGGGCTTTGCGTTGGTGGGCTTACTAATCAGAGGAGGAACAGTAACGAGTCTACTAGCCGAGTCAGCGTATGACATTGCAGATGCTATGCAGGAAGCACGAGACCAACATGGGGTTGGTATCGTATCAATTAAACGCCAAACCAAAAAGGAGAAGGCACATGAAACGCAGTAAAGTAGAACAAGTTCGGGTATTGTTGGAACGCAATCCACGCATGAAAACCGCAGATGTAATGAAGGCTATTGGTACAACCAAGTCGTACACCTATGTACTGATGAGCAAGGCAAGAGCGTCATATCAGAAACAATATGGCGAGACCATTGAAGAGCGCATGATCAGACTGAGAGACATGGCAAGGCGTCGCGCTATTACAAGCCTAGCTAACTTGCCTGAGGGAGTAGATACCGAAAACAAAGGTAAGGATATTGGTGCGCTTGTACACAATGTGACTGCGGGTTTGGATGCAGTCAATCACCCTGCGCACTACAAGGTGGGTGGTATCGAGACCATCGACTTCATTGAAGCGAAGAAGCTGAACTACAACATCGGCAATGTCGTGAAGTATCTTACGCGAGCAGACCACAAGGGCAACAAGTTGGAAGACTTGCGCAAGGCTCAGTGGTATCTCACACGAGAGATTGCCACGCTGAAGTAAACCCCGAGGGCATGGTTCGCCATGCCTTTTTTTGTGTCGGTACTTTTTGTTATTTAGCTACCCATGCCTCAGTGGGTCGCTATTTTGAAACCAGTTATTAAAAGGAGAAAGTCATGCTGACTGGAGTGGAGATCTTATTGGAAAGAATGAAGACCAACCCCGAAGAGTTCGTTGAGGGAGGGTATTCAAAGTGGTCACGAGTGATCGACAGTGGGTGGGAAATCTTTACTGAAGAAGAGCGCACAGCGTTGAATGATGCTCACACCAAAGCCAAGCGTGAGCACTTCAATGGCGAAGTCATGCGCGCACTGGCAGGGGATGTAGAAGAGACTGTCACATACAAAGCCTCTGGTCGATACACGACAGGCTGGAGTGACCCACGCAGTATCCTAACCCCCGAGGTAATGAAGGAACAAGTTAAAGACATTCTTAATCAGCAGTTCGACGAAGCCTACGCTAGAAAAGATAAGCAGGTGATGAAGACCGCAACGAAATTAAAAGATGCGATGAGGAAATAGTGCCAAGACCAAAACCCCCCGCGCCCCTAAAGCCTAGGTTTATACGCTTGTCTGACAAGCAGTTCATGATACTCAACCAACTTGGCGGTGCTGAATGGTTGCGTGAGCTTCTTGAAAAGAAAGCACCCATGCCTAACAAGTACTACGAAGTATTCGAGAAAACAAATGTCACTAATCACAATCGACTTTGAGACCTACTACGATAGCAAGATCAAGCTAGGCTTCAAGCATCAGACCACTGAGGAATACATACGCGATAAGCGTTTTGAAGTTATCGGTGTAGGTGTGAAGGTAGACGAGCAACCAACTGTCTGGGTATCAGGCGGTAAGGATAAACTAAAAGAATTCTTAGCATCGTTTGATTGGGGCAGCAGCGCTCTTCTGTGCCACAACACCCTCTTCGATGGAGCTATTCTTAGCTGGCACTATGGCATCACGCCAGCGTTTATGTTCGACACTCTGTGCATGGCGCGCGCGATTCATGGCGTTGAGGCGGGTGGCTCACTCAAGGCGCTTGCTGAACGCTACGAGATCGGTGTCAAGGGCGAGGAAGTCATCATGGCTGAAGGCAAGGCGCGACTCGACTTCACTAAAGAAGAACTCGCACGATATGGCGAGTACTGCAAGAACGACGTTGACCTCACCCTCAAACTGTTCAAGATATTGTCGAGCGCGTTCCCTGAGAACGAGATGAAGCTGATCGACATGACACTGCGGATGTTCACGCACCCTGTGTTCTATGTTGATGATGCGCTACTGCAAGAGCGCTACGACGAACTCAAAGAAGAGAAGCAACAACTGCTTGAGGGCTTGATGGAGAAACTCAACTGCGAAACTGCTGAAGCGGTGCGTAAACGCCTCGCCAGTAATAAACAGTTTGCTGAAGTGTTAGTCGAGCGCGGGGTTGAGGCTCCGATGAAATCCAGTAAGACAACAGGAAAGGAAACCTATGCACTGGCTAAAAACGATGAGGGCTTTCTTAAACTCACTGAACACGAAGACCCTTTCATTCAGCAACTATGCTCCGTTCGACTGGGTACTAAGTCCACCATTGAAGAATCAAGGATTGAAAGATTCATTGAAGTCGGAAAGCGAAATAAAGGCAGGCTCCCTATTCCGCTTAAATACTATGGGGCGCACACAGGACGTTGGGCAGGCAGTGACAAAGTTAACTTCCAGAACCTTCCTAGCCGAGACAAGAAGAAAAAGGCTCTCAAGAACGCGGTGGTCGCGCCCGATGACCACATCGTTATCAACTGCGACTCGTCTCAAATCGAGGCGCGTGTCCTCGTCTGGTTGGCAGGGCAGGATGATGTGGTCGAGCAGTTTCGCAAGGGAGAGGATGTCTATTCGCTCTTCGCAACCAAGATATATGATCGTCCAATAAGCAAGGCTGACCCAGTGGAACGCTTCGTAGGTAAGACCTGCATCTTGGGTCTAGGCTACGGGACTGGCGCGTTAAAGTTACAGCACACGCTCAAGACTCAACCGCCCGGGGCAATCGTTACGGAAGACGAGGCTAAGAGTTATGTTGATACATACCGCACAGCCAACAACAAGGTGATTGATCTGTGGCGAGAAGGCGACAAGGTGATCGCTGATCTAGCCGACTGGGATGACAAGCTCAAGCCCTATTACTACGGCAAGAACAAGTGCCTCAAGATCACGAAGGATGGTGTAGGCCTGCCCAATGGTCTTTCTATCCGATACCCAGACCTCAAGCTGGATACGTCCGAGGCTAAGAGCCAGTATGTTTACAAGTCGCGCAAAGGTCCCGTGTCACTATGGGGTGGGTCGCTAGTTGAAAACGTAGTTCAAGCCTTGGCGCGAATCATCGTGGGAGAGCAGATGCTCAAGATCAATGAGCGCTACCGAGTTGTGTTGACTGTCCATGATGCGGCAGTGATCGTGGTTCCCGAAGCAGAGAAGGATGAGGCGCTTGCATTTATCGTCGAGTGCATGTCTACGCCACCTGATTGGGCTAGTGGTTTACCCGTAACTTGCGAAGCAAAGTACGCACAGACCTATGGAGAGTGTTAAAATATGTCAAATAAAAATTGGCCTTTCCCTCCGTTCCCAAACCCAAAGGACACAGGCAACCGAGTGCCGAAGTTCAACCCTGACAACCATGAGGATGCACCGATATGACACAAGATGAAATCATTGAGATGGCAAACAAGGCATACGCAATTGACGATGGAAAACCACTTCATCCATCCGCGCTTTTTCACCTTGAAATCTTTGCCAAGCTAGTAGCACAGCGCACATGGGTTGGGCTGACAAGAGATGAAATTTTAGAGGCACGTTGGCACAACAAGTCTAGTTACAAGTTTGCAAGAGTATTGGAAGCCAAACTCAAGGAGAAAAACACATGAACGACAAACTAAAAGCTTTGATAGAAGACTTGCGTTTAAATCACGAGTTCTGCCCAAAGGAAGTTATTTTGCAAGCGGCAGATGAGTTGGAGCGGATGGGCGGTCACATTGATGTGTACGTATCCCCATCACAACGCAACTTTGTATTAGAAGAAGTGGCGCAGGAGTTTGACAAGATGAAAGCTCTTGGCGATACAGCGGCAAGTTTTGCCGCCTTTGTAAGGAATATGAAGACATGAACGGATTCGTTAGAAGACAATTAGCTATTGGCAGTAGACAGCCAATACATCAGCACAAGCACTGCGACAAGTGCGATGATATGAAACCACCTGAGGGTGGGATTCAAATGAGTTCAAGCAAGTGGTATTGCGCCCCCTGCTGGACTAAGCGCATCACAAACCGAAACTTGAAATAATTGTATGAACTTCACATGGTCTTTCTCGTCCCTCAAGGACTACATCAACTGCCCTAAGAAGTACCAAGAGGTCAAGGTACTTAAGCGCTTCCATATTAAGCCGACCGCGCAGATGACCTATGGCAACGAGGTGCACAAAGCCTGTGAAGACTACGTCGGAGAAGGCAAGCCTCTCGCTAAGAACTATCAACAGTTCAAACCTGTCCTTGACACGCTCATGGAGATCAATGGCGTTCGTTACCCCGAGCAGAAAATGGCGCTCGACGCCAAAGGCAACGCATGTGCGTATGGCAAGGACTACTGGGTGCGGGGCATCGTGGACTTGATGATCATTGACGGAGACACCGCGTTCATCATCGACTACAAGACTGGAAGCAACAAGTATCCTGAGCCAAAACAGTTAAAACTGATGGCGCTCATGGCGTTTGCCCACTACCCCGAGATCAACCGAATCAAGGCTGGCTTGTTGTTCATAGTGCATAACAGTTTCTTAACTGAAGAATACAAACGCGAGGACATCCATAAGTTGTGGGATGCGTTCTATCCTGACTTGAATAGGCTTGACACATCGTATATAAAGGATGTCTGGAATCCCAATCCATCGCCCCTCTGCGGCTGGTGTCCCGTAGACACTTGCCCCCATCATAAGGAAAGATAATGGCTTACGTTAACAAACCCCGCCCCTATAAGAAAGAGTATCAGCAAGAGAAAGCCCGTGGCGAACACGAGCGTCGCATGGAGCGTCAGCGCGGTCGTCGTGCAATCGACAAGACAGGCGTTGATGCCAACGGCAACGGCAAAGCTGATAAGCGTGAAGGCAAAGATGTAGCCCATGTTAAAGCCCTCGACAAAGGTGGCTCTAACAAGGATGGACTGCGTATTCAGTCCGTTGCAAAGAATCGTTCGTTCCGTCGTGACTCTCAAGGAAACTTGGTGTCAGAGACTAGTAAGAAGGAACGTAGGAAGTAATCATTGCTGTTAGGCATGAGTGAGCAGTGCTAGGGGTCTTCGTTGCAGTTCCACCCCTTTTAACCATGTCCGTCAAGCGGTGTTTAGATCACCCTCTCCTTTCAAATGCGTCTGGCTTGACCGACTAGCCCCCGTAAGGGGCTACGTTTTAATTCAGTAAGGAATAGTATGAATGTAGTAGATGACACGGTTGTCCGAATGACAATCCCGTCCAGCGATTTGCAATTTCTCGTAGGACACATAGACCGATGCGAGGTGCTCAAGGACGATGGCACGAATGCAGAGGTCGTAGTTTACTGGGGCGTACCTGAGATGCAACGCCTAGTACGCCTCTACGGAGATGCTCCTAACCCAATGCTCAAAGAGTACGAATGGCCTGGAATGTACAAGCCGTTCGCTCACCAAAAAGTTACAGCGTCGTTCCTATCTCTACGAGACCGCTGTTTCTGTTTCAATGAAGCCGGCACTGGGAAAACATCCAGTGTTATTTGGGCGGCTGACTACCTCATGCAGTTGGGGCTAGTCAAACGAGTTCTAGTCGTCTGCCCTCTATCCATCATGTACTCCGCTTGGCAGGCTGATATCTTCAAAACCGCCATGCACAGAACGGTCGGCGTAGCTTACGGAGACGCATCCAAGCGCAAGAAGATTATTAACGGAGAGTACGAGTTTGTCGTCATCAACTTCGATGGCGTAGGGATTGTTCAAGAAGATATTAGTAAAGTAGGGTTTGACCTTATTGTTATTGATGAAGCCAACGCATATAAAACAGTATCTACAAAACGTTGGAAGACCTTGGCTAAACTGATCACCCCCTCAACCCGTCTATGGATGATGACAGGCACACCTGCCTCACAGTCCCCACTGGATGCGTTCGGCTTGGCAAAGCTAGTCAACCCCTCTGGCGTACCCAAGTTCTTCACGGCTTGGCGTGATCGCGTGATGCAACCCATAAGCAAGTTTAAGTGGATACCCCGCGCTATCGCACAGCAAGAAGTATTTAATTCCCTACAACCAGCGATTCGGTTCGAGAAGGCAGACTGTCTTGACTTGCCTGAGTTGGTGTATCAGACCCGCGAAGTGCCATTGACGGCCCAAGTGAACAGGTACTACCGTGAATTAAAGAACCAACTGCTGATAGAGGCAGCGGGTGAGCAGATCAGCGCTGTTAACGCGGCAGCCAAGCTGAGTAAGTTGTTGCAGTTATCGGGTGGAGCAATCTATACCGACGACAAGGAGGTGGTGGAGTTTGACGTGTCACCACGCCTGAATGCACTGATGGAGGTGTTAGACGAGACCAAGCACAAGGTAGTCGTGTTTGTCCCGTTCCGCCACACCATCGAATTAGTCTCACGTCATTTAAGTTCACAAGGAGTAGCAAATGAAGTTATCAATGGGGATGTGCCCGCAAGGGAGCGGTCTGAGATCATCAACCGATTCCAAACGCAAACTGACCCGAGAGTTCTAGTTATTCAGCCACAGTCTGCATCGCATGGCGTCACGCTAACTGCCGCAGACACGATCGTGTTCTGGTCTCCCGTTATGAGCGTCGAGACATATCTGCAATGCGTAGCGCGTATCGACCGAGTCGGTCAGGTAAACAGCATGACAGTTGTCCACCTGCAAGGCTCTGAAGCTGAACGCAAGGTCTATCAGATGTTGCAAGGCAAAGTGGATACGCACGAGAGTTTGGTTGATCTGTACAAACAGGAGTTGGGTATATGAGTGAAACTACTGAGTTAAATCTTGATGAATTAGTCAAGATTTACTTGACAATACGAAATGAGCGTGAGAAACTCAAATCTAATTGGGAAGTAAAAGATGGTGAGCTAGAGCAGGAGATGAAAGTGCTAGAGCAATCCATGCTGACAGTGTGCAACGATACCAACGCAAGTAGTATCCGCACCGAAAGCGGCACAGTGATTCGTTCTCTCAAGGAGCGGTTCACTACAAACGACTGGGACAACTTTAAAAAGTTTGTTCTGGACAACGAGGCGATTGACTTGCTGGAGCGTCGTATCCATCAGGGCAATTTCAAAGAGTTCATGGCTGAGCACAAAGACGAAGGTCTGCCGCCCGGTGTGAATGTGATGAGGGAGTTCACGATTGTCGTGCGCAAACCCTCAAATTAAGTTCAATTTAGTAACAGGAAAATATCATGAGTAACGATCTCGCAACAATGTTCAGTGGTGCATTAACCCCTATCGCTGGTCTGGATGAAGACACACTTGCCGTAGCAGGTGGCGCTCGTCAGGGAAGCAAACGAATCTCTATCAAAGGCGGTGTATTCCGCAAGTATTCTGGCGGCAAGGAAATTGGCGCTATTGAAGACCGTCACATGAATGTGATCTTTGTCAAGATGGCACACAAAGCCTCTCGCATGTTCTACGACGCGACGTACCAAGAAGGCCAAAAGGTCAGCCCAGTGTGCTGGTCTACTGACTCAGACAAGCCCGACGCAGATGTCAAGACTCCCTGCGCTTCTACATGCCTCGACTGCCCCAAGTCCGTCAAGGGTTCTGGTCAAGGCGGTACAGGTACAGCTTGCCGTTTGTCATGGCGCACAGCCGTGGTGTTGCCTAACGATCCGTCAGGCGATGTGATGCAGTTGGTGTTGCCCGCTACTTCAGCGTTCGGCAAGGAAGACAATGGTCGCTGGCCTTTCCGCCCCTACATTCAGCACTTGGCGTCGCACAATGTAAGCGCTGGCCGCGTCATCACACGCATGGCCTTCGATACAAAATCTCCTACGCCAAAGGTTGTGTTCTCGCCCGCCGGCAAGGTTCCTGACGAAGATTTGTTGTCTATTGCCGCGCAAGCCAAGAGCCCTGCCGCTGAAGCCGCTATCAAGATGAACGTGTTCCAAGCTGATAGCACAGGCGATGTTGAAGTGCCTAGCCACCGCAACGAAGTCGTAGAAGACGAAGCGCCTCCCGTCAAGGTTGAGTCTAAAAAAGCCGCCACAACTGAAGAGAAAGACATCTCAGACGTGGTAAAAAAGTGGTCTAAGAAATAAGGAATAGGAATGTCACGGACATACAGCGAAGCTTTTCTGATTGAGTTGCACAAGGCTAACCCTAACAGGGCTGGCATTGCGTTGGCACTCGCTTGCGTGAAGGCAAACCTCCCTGCAAAGTATGTGGCTAATGCGTTGGAAGTAACTCGCATGACAGTCTTTAGTTGGTTCCGTGGCAAACCTCTACGCCACAACAATCTACTTAAGGTAGAGACACTGACTGACTTGATTGAGAGTGACACCGCCAAGGGTATTCTTCCAGCAAAGAACACCGCATCGGCTAAAGCGTACCTTGAAGAAATGGTCGGGAGGAAGTTTGACTAAATAGAGATCGGGGGGAACGTCGTGCAAATTTCTTGCGGACGAACGGCTAGTACCCCCACCCATTCACCGAGCGGGCATAGTCCCGCTCTTTTCAACTCTGGCGAGACATGTTAAAACAATTCTACGAGAAAGCATTGCCTACGCAGGGTGTCTATTGCATTACAAGCATTGGGACTGACAAAAAGGTTTCAAACAAATTTGCCGAGACACTTGATGGCGTATTTGAACAAATTGAGAAGTTCAAATCAAAACAGCTAAACACATTCGTCGCACTGGGAACGTTCGACGGATACAGCAGGAAAGCAGACGACTGCCTCTTCGTGCGGTCATTCTTCATTGACTTAGATGTCGGTGCAGAGAAGGACTATCAGACAAAGGGCGATGCACACACAGCGCTCTACAAACTTATCGGAGAGACTGGGCTACCTGACCCAGTGGTGATTGACTCAGGTGGCGGTGTTCACGCTTACTGGATCATGGATGAGGACATTCCACGAGACGAGTGGAAGCCTGTCGCTGAGAAATTCAAAGCGTTATGTCTCCAGCATATATCTATTGACCCAGTAGTTACAGCAGATGCCGCTCGCATCATGCGCGCACCTGAGACGTTCAACCACAAGTTTGACCCACCAGAACCAACGTCAGTTGTTAGTGACGAGATCTTTGCTTATAGCTGGGACGAGTTCAAAGAATTTTTAGGCGTCACACCAGTCGGACCCGTAGCACCGCAGACAGAAGAAGAACTCATAGCTGAAGATATCCTTGCAAGTATCCCCAAGGGCGTCGATGAGGACACCAAAGCTATTCTGAAGTTAGACAACTTCGCAAAATCATTTGAAACATTAGTAGAAAAGAGTTTGGCAGGGGATGGATGCGAACAGATTAAATACATATGGTTGAACGCCGCCACATTACCAGAACCTCCGTGGCGCGCTGGCTTATCTATCGCCAAGTTTTGTGATGATGGCGCTACCGCTATCCATAAATTATCTGAAAAACATCCAGAGTACAACCATGCTAAAACAGAAGAAAAGGCAGATGCCATTCCTGCTCCACGAACCTGCGGAAAATTTATTGAGGACTACCCTGAACGGTGCGAGGGATGTCAGCACAGAGGAAAGATCACAAGTCCAATTGCTTTGGCTAGACAATTCAAGCCAGCCCCTGCGACAAATAAAGAGGACACAGTTTGGGAAGTCCCGAATCCCGAAAAAGTTCCTGATTTCCCACAGTTCTTGTTCCCCTACGTCCGAGGAGAAAACGGAGGCATATACTTCGTTCCCCCCGCCAAAGTAGACAAGAAGGGCGCTAAGCACCAAGATGACCCAATTTTGATTCTCTCTAGCGATCTCTACCCACTGACGCGCATGATCAGCCCGCATGATGGCGAGTGCTTGCAGATGCGCTACGAACTACCACACGACGGATACCGTGACTTCTTGCTTCCAATGAAAAGCGTCTACGCGAAGGAAGCGTTCAAAGCGATCACGACCAGCAATGGCGTATTGTTCTCATCAATACATGACCAACACCTTATGAACTACATCATCAAATGGGGGCAGTACCTCCAGACAACTGACAAGGCGCTACAGATGCGCATGCAGATGGGGTGGACGGAAGAGCGCACCTCTGACAACTCCAACTGGGATAACCGCAGTTTTGTTATCGGCAAGAAAGAGTACACGCGATCAGGCGAAGTTCTTGACGCACCATCATCACCATTCGTTCGTGGACTATCTAAGCACCTGACACAAGCTGGTACGTTTGCAAGATGGCGTGAGTCGATGGACTACTTGAACAAGCCAGAGTTTGAGCTGCATGCATTTGCTTCTATGTGCGGATTTGGCTCTCCACTGATGCCATATACGTCAACTTCAGGCGTGACTGTGAGCCTTACTGGGCGCTCCGGCAATGCCAAGACGGGCGCTATGTATGCGGGTTTGAGCATCTTCGGACACCCTAAAGACTTGAGCGTCGTAAAGGCTACTGACAACGGTTTGACTGGTCGATACCTTGGACTGCACAGCTTGATGTTTGGTCTTGATGAGGTGGGCGATAAGAAGCCTGAGGAGTTGGGGCAGTTGATTCACAACGTGTCTCACGGCAAAGCCAAGATTCGTATGCAAGGTTCAATCAACGCTGAACGTGAGTATGAGATGTCTGCGTCGCTGATTGCTATGCTAACTAACAACCACTCTGTCTACGGTAAGCTTGATGCGCTGAAGGCTAACCCCGATGGTGAAGCAGCTCGTGTGATTGAGTTCTTAGTGCACAGACCTACTTTGCTCAACGAGGACGGCAAGATGGGTAAGTACATCTTCGATGCGTTCCGCTTTAACTACGGGCATGCAGGTCCGATGTACATCAAAGAGATTATGAAAGGCGGCGACAACTACGTGCTTGACCACATCGCCAAGTGGGATGAACGATTTGAGAAAGACTTTGGTGCGTATGCCGAGTACCGTTTCTATCAGAACTTGATTGGCTCATCGTTTGGTGGCGCATCAATTGCCAACGAACACAGCATCACAGGCTACGAGATTGAACGCATCTATCACCGCACTGTGCTAGCAATGATTGAGATCAGGGACAAGGTAGTAAAAGTCAACCGCACAGACTATCCATCACTGCTTGGTGACTTCATAAATAAGAACATGGGCAACACGCTTGTGCTCAAGGATGGCAAGGTCACTATGGAGCCACGGGGCCAGCTCGTAGCGCGCATCGTCAGTGAAGAAGGTCTCTTACAAGTATCTAAGACTGAGTTCAAGAAGTTCTTGGCAGAGCGCCAAGTAAGCTTGCGGGAGTTTGAGTTTGATATGCGTGAGAAGAAGATTCTCGTAGACGACAAGAAGGGACGCCTCACTACCGGGTGGAAGTCAGCAATCAGCGTCGATCCTGCATATCTCTATTGGTTCAAGACTGAGATTCCAAGCGAATTGTTCAATGAATCCCAGTGATATCAAAGAGCCGGAGTGGATCTTTCCATTTGATGCAATGGAGGTGGGGGAGAGTTTCTTTATCCCCACCTTGCGCCCTGCCGAGATAATCTACGCTCTAGAGAATGGAGCCAAGCGCGCCGGTGTGAGAGTCAAGTGCTATGTCACGCACAAAGACAATCACCTTGGAGTCCGCGCTTGGCGCATCCGTTAACGGTCTAATCCGTATGCCTTGAAGTCTTCTAGCATCATGTGCTTCAAGAAGTTCTGCTCCATGATAGTTATCTTCAGCAGACTGTCGCGGTCTTTTGGACTGAGGTATCTCATGTTGCGAATTTCAGTAGCTTTCTGACGCAACTCATTGAGATCACCTTGGCGCTCTTGATATATATCTACAATCTTTGGCACAAGAGGATTTTTACTGATGTATTCACCATACAAGGCAGGGCTGTCCGCTTCTAGAGTAGTGAGGCGTTGACTCATCTCTTTAATCTTAACTTCCATCTTGCCGTACTCACGAGAATCAACGTTGGTTTTAGCGCCAAAGAACGAACCAAACAACGGCACGTCTGTCTTGGGGTTAAACGTTTTCTCTCCTTTAGCAAGGTCAGTAAGACTGTACGGCAGTTCTAGGAACATCTTAGAGATGCCATCTAGATAACTGTTCGTGAAGAAGTACAGAGTGTTGGGGCTCATATCAATTGAGCCAAGGCTTTGGCGGTACATATCTTTTGAAAGTGATTTATACACTTCTGGGATACGGTCACCGCCAGTAAACGCTTCGCCAAGACGACGAGTTGTCGCACTGTTGATAGCTTGCCCCACGCCATTTGTGTTCATCAAATATTCAACAATAGGGCGTACTACAGTAGGCATGACGGAGTCAACTGCCCACTTCATTGGAGACTCTGTTACTTCAATCTTAGAGATAGGCAACGGCAGGAATGAGTCAGCAAGAATGCTGGACACAATGTTACCCATACCTTCTTTGAACGTAGTGTTGCCAAAACCTATACCGCAAATCTGCGCACCAATACCCGCAAAAGCGCCAAGACCGAAGCCCCAAGGAATCTGGAACACAACATCTTTACCCAGACCTAATTGCTCAGAAACTTCGTTGGGTATATGGAAACGCGCAAAACGAGTCCACTGTTGCATATTGTCACTTCTAGTAGAGTTACGCTTCCACTCGTCGTCAGGTGACATCAACATAGACATAGTCCACAAGAATACGCCGCCGCCAATCAAGGCGGTAATCATGCGCTGGGCATTTCTACGCTCCTGCCTAAAACTTTCCATGTACGCTTCTACCGCTGCTTCATCGTTAGCAATCTGTGGGGGCAAGTCTGCGCGCTCTTGTTTCTCAGTAGTGAATGCGGGAAGGACCGCTTCAATTGCACGTACCGCACCAGTAGCAGAGGGGCGGATAAACATATACGCCGCGCCAAGCTCACGACCATACTCGCCAACCTTTTCAAAGTTAGCAAGATTTTTAACCCATGCCGCTGCTTCTGTTGAAGCTGCCTCTTCTGCTGGCGACATCTGATTCTCAGGGCCGCGTTTATTAGACATGCCATTAGCAATGTTCTTCTTCAGCGCCTCTTGCTTATACATGCTGTAGGCAACAGCGCGGCTGCTGAATTCAAACATGTTGTTCCAGCTATCAATCAAACGTGTAAAGCCCTCGTAGGTAGCAACGATGCGTGATTGATTTAATCCTTTGTTCAACGCTTGAAGGTTTGAGCTTAAAGAGAAGCCTTCCATGTATACAGTCTTGCCGCCAACACGTATGTACTCTAGCAAGTCACGAGTATACAGATCGTTTTCGGCACGTTTAGCCAAGATGCGCATGCTCTCTGGATCGCCCTTCTCATGCAAGAGAGCTACTTCCATTGCCTTACCCAATCCATTTTTTGCAACTTGGGTAGAGATATTAGAGATGTATGCAAGCGCTTTGGCTGGGCCAAGTTGACGGCTAGCGCCGATGTTCCAAGCGTTGGTCAACGCATCGCGCACAAAGTTGAGCGGCGCAAAGTTGTAGTTAAAGCGAGTGTGTTGCGCGCCAAAGAAGCCAGTTACAGCGTTAGCCATTTCAAGCATTGGACTTGCATCACGGAACGAATAACGTAGCGCACGCAGTACGTTTAAATCATTAATCTTGATGATGTCAATCGAGCCATCTTCGTTGTAATGAAAAAGGTACGTGCTGTTAGCGCCTTTGTATTTAGCCAAGTTTGCTATGTTGCGCTGCTCAAATTTAATCGTGTCTACAATCTCACCAGGTATCAGACCTCTTAGTACTGCGTTCTTAATTGCTTGTGTGTAGTCTTTTCTACCAGCGCGTGCTGCTGAACGATAGGCGTCGTTAAGCAATCGCAAGAAAGGATTGTCAGAGACGGTAAAACGACCATCAGCAGAATGCGGCGTGTCTTGCATCTCAGCGCCATTTACTTCGCTGTTTAGATCACTCATATCATCTACAAGTGTCTTAGAGATACCTTTGAACGGCATGTAGTTTTGATAGTTATACATACCCACAAGATTAGATACGGGAGTTGACCAGTAGTTGCCGATCTTGTCCATCTTCATTGTGGCATCGCTAATGATCTTAGCTTGAGCAAACATCTGCTCAATTAACTCACGCTGCGCAAAAGGTATTTGTTTGTAGTCTTCTAAGCGCTTATCAATGTCTACCTTCTCCAAACCCAAAGCGTTGTATATCCTGTTGTTTTCCTCAATAGAATATCCCTTTGCATTTGCGCCTTGTGCGTCATACTGCTTCTTAATTTTCTCGTAGCTTTCAGCGCGTGGTGTATCACCAAGCGGATCCGCATGGCCACCATCCTTAGGTGCTTTAGCAAGGACTTCTAGCTCTTGCCACAGTGCGGCCTGTTGCTCTTTTGTCAGTTCAACTTTATGAATAAGACCAGCCGTGCCTGTACGGGGGTCGCCCAATATGTCGATACGACGTTGCGCTGCACTAATAGGCTTGCCGTTATGAATCAAATCTGGTTTTGTACTTAGAGGAACACCAAGTACCCAGTTGACGTGACGACGCTCTGGCTCATGCCGCATCTCTGAAATTTGCTGTAAAAGGCTCATTGCCTGATCAAACTCATAACCAGACGCTTTTAAATACGCTTGGAACGTAGTACGCAGGTCATCCATAGGTTTTTGGAGTTCTGCAGTTACATAGTTCTTGGCCTTGCCAACGGACAAATCACGTTCTTCATCCCAGTTGTCAGCGCCTTTGGTTTTGTCGCGCTCGATGTTTCCAGCCCTGGCTTGTTTATTAAACAAGCTACGCGAGTAGTAGCCTCTGTCTTGAACATTTTTAGCGACTGTTCTCCAGCCTTGACGAGTGGTGAGAGTTTTATAAAGAGTCTTTGACCTTTTAGTCGGGTTCTCTTTCTCGCTCATCTGATATTCTTTTGCGTTGGGGTCCAATCCCCTTGGCTCTACTTTATCTGTAGCTACTTTTGCAGAGAACGGACTTAAGAAGATTGGCTCTGTAGGCTTAGCAAGAATTTCATTGAATGACGAAGAGATCTCCAGCAAATAATTGTATGGCGCATCTTCACGCGTTTTGTTCTTGCGGAAGTAGACCTTGTCCAGTCCAATGATTTTTGCAATTGCTCTACCAAACTCAGACCACATGCTTTGTGACTCTGGGAGGTTTGTAACTGCTACGTCTGATCTATTAAGCTGAAGCAAAGCCAAATCAATCTGCATTGTGTCTTTAGTCAACGCATACGCCAAAAACTCCATCAAACTATAGCGTGGGTTGCCTTCAGAGTCCTTGCCTACAACTTCATAAGCTTCAGGGTGTTTATTCGCAAGTCTTCCAGCAGTCTCGTACATCAGATCATTAAGATGCTCAACAGCCCTAATCTGCGCTTCAGTTAACAACTTGAACTGACGAGTGGTGTAAAGATTAATAATCTTAGCCGTCGCAGCGTGAACAACTTCATGCAGTACGGTGGAGGCAGTCATGCCCTGTGCTGTAACAGAGATAGTGTCTGAAACGGGGTCGTATTGCGCTAAGTCTCCGTTAGGCAAGGAATCTACATACCGGATTTTTGTATCCAGTTTCATCTGAAACAACGCTTGCGCAACTGACTTAAATATTTTGTCTCTTGCAGAGTTTATTTCATACTTCTCTCTCAGGAACTGCAAGACGCCTTGCAAGTTATTGCCCCTGATCATTTGAATTATGTTGCCAGGCAGATACGTTCCGGGCACGCCAGACGCCACAAGACGATTAAAGTCAGCGTTTAATTTATCAAGCTCAGCCTTATTCTTTTCAGATTCTTTCTGAACTTCTTCTTGGCGTCGCTTGATGTTGTCAAGCTCTCTTTGCTTTTGCTCGCTGGATGCTTGGCTCTGTTCTATTTTCAAAGCCTCACTAACTTTTGCAAACGCCACGTCTTGCTGCGCTCCAGCAAGATTCATTGTGCGTTCTGTGCCCTTGCCTAACTCGCCAAGGAATATGTCCTTTGCTGTCTGTGACAGATCGCCCCAGCGAGGCAGTTGAACACCAAACATTTTAGAGGCGGTGCCGCGATTGTCTTCATAGTTTTTAATCGCGCGCTGTTCACCAGCACTTGTAGTACCTTGCCCGTAACCCTTTGAGCGTCCACCCGTTTCTTTAAAGTAATCAAGCAGTGCTTGCGCAGCTATGCGATGTTCTTGCAGATTACCATAACGAATATTCTCAAAGTAAACGTCCTTGTCTACTGAGTCCAGCTTGTACCACTCTGGCAATTCAGGGAACTCTTCGCGTACCCTGTCGTAGTTATCTCGGTTTTCTTGAGAGATAGAACCAGACTTTGTAGGCTCTAATCCAAGAGCTTCCTCATCTTTTGTTAGTTTTCGTTCCTGCTCAGCGCGGTATACAGCTTCACCTTTGCCAAGAGATTCTTTATATGCACGGTCGCGTTCTGCTTCAGCTTCACTTTCGTACTTTTCGCCAAGCTTCATAGCCCCTTCTAAATCTTGGCCCTCATATGCAGGGGTAAGATTCTGTTCAACCGCGCCAACTTCCTTGCCTTCAGCTCTAATTCTTTTTACAGCATCGGTAAATCTAGTATCTCTCTTGGCGCTAAGCGTAGAAGGTTTGGTTAACTCTAGCCCAAGGCTTTCTTCTAAAAGATTAAGACCTCTATAAGCAGCTGCAATCTTTTTCTGGTTTGCACCTTCAGCTTCCATGTCATAGATAGCGTTCTGGCGAGTCAATACTTGATCTTGAAGTTCTGGCGATAGATCACCAAGGCTTACTGTTCCGGCTGCTGGTTTCGTTTGTCCTTGCGGCGCTGTTTGCTGGGCTTGAGGGGTCGTAGTGCCACTTGTGATTCCTTCAGTTAATGTAGCGGGCTGCTGGCTTGCTCCAGCCAAATCTGTCCCAGCAGTTGTTCCAGGAGATACCACTCCACCGGGTTGAGTTCCAGCAGCTCCTGCGGCGGTCTGGTCTGCAGGGGTGAGTGCAGCCATTCCAGCGCCTGCTCCACCTGCTCCGACGTTAGTTCCTGCAACATTTGGTGCTCCTTGTTTTGCAAGGTGTTGGCGAATAAGTTCAACGGCTTGGGTATTTGACTTACCTACCGGAATACTAAGACCAACTGATCTTGCAATTTGTCTGTATTCTGATTGCTTGATCTTTTCACCACTGTCAATTTTACCGACGTAGTCCGTGGCGGCTTGAATAGACTCAGGTGTAACACCTTCAGCAGTAATCTTTGGCGCTCTAGTTTTTTTAGCCTTAGTTTCATCAGCAGCTGGAGCCGGAATATCAGTAACGTCAGGACGCGTAACACCAGCAACCAATGCCTGCCCCGCCGCAGTTGAAGCGGGCATAAGCAGGTCGGCAGCTTCTTGATTAAAACCTTTACCTGCCTTACGAGCTAAGTCTTGTGCGCTTGTGAATTGATCCTTGAGCGCTTCGTCACTGATCTTCTTTTGTTCTTCAGTCTGTCCGGGTATCTTCTGTCCAGCAAGTTCACGAGTAGCTGCAGCTGCTTCGCGCCCGCCTGTGACTGCGCCCATACCTAAACCGGCAAGGCCTTCCATTGCTGCTTGTCCATAGACACCGCGCATAGTAGGAACATCAAAGCCTTCACGCTGCAGCGCAAGGTTTTGAGCCAGTTGCTCTTGACCACCTTGTGCGCCTTCAGTAAGAAACTCTTTACCGCCTGTAATAGCGCCTTGTTTTATAACTCCGCGTTTAGCGGCAAGGGCAGTATCTTCCGCAGCGGCTTGTTTAATAGCCGCCTTAACAGATTCTTTGGATGTGATACCTTTAGCCAACTGCCGCGCAAGCATTGGCTCAACAGCCGTTGCCGAACCAAAAGCGCCTAGACCTGCACCGACTAGAATTTGATCTAAATTTTTACCACCATATTCTTGAGCAGCAACAGCCCTAGCTTCAATTTCTTTGTCAGAGAGATTAGTGTTTTCTTTTAAGGCTTCTTTGGTCGCGTCATAAATAGCGCCTTTGACCGTACCAGTACCCATCACTGCGCCAACGCCAAGTCTTGCGGCAGTTGCGGCTAACGCTGGCGCTCCACCTAATGTAGTTGCTAAACCAGCAACAATTCCCGGCGCAGCAGTGCCCAAAGCATTTGCTAGCATGTCAACTGGAGCAACAGAAAAAGCTTTAACGCCAGCTAGCACTTGATCAAGCGCGCCTTTGTCTTCCGCCTCTTTCATGATGCGGCCAATTTCCCTGCTGTCTTTTTTGGACTGCGCGCTGTACAGATCAGCAATATAGTCTTCTACGCCGCGCAGGGTTTTACCAACGCCTGTATCTGCACCAAATGCATCGGCAATCATGCGCACGCCTGTGACTACGCCAGCGCCTACTTTAAGTGGGACGTCAGCAGCTTGACGCAGTAACGGGAATGACTCGCTAGGAGGCGGCGCAAGTGGAGCTTTAGCAGCTACGGTTTCAGGCGGAGTGTACCCAATCCTTTGGGCAAACTCACCAAACTCTAATTTATCCGCGTAGTGCTTTTTGTAAAGCGCGTTTGCAAGTTGGCTATCGTCATATTCGTTGTATTGAGGAAACTTCTGGCGAAATTCTTCGAGATTCATGACGAAACCTTTAATCTTCTAAGGCACCAGCAGCGCGGAGTTTCTTCTCTAAGAATGCCTTACGGCCCGCTGCTACTGATAATTTACTATCCTTCAGTTCATTATATTCTGCCAAATCTCTTTGTAGTGCACTTTGATCAGTAGCTACTTTTCCACGCGACGATGTACGGTATGGGTTAGACGCTAATGAATTAGTAGGTACTTCTACTGGCGTTTCTCTAGTAGTTTTGCTTGCTACTTTTGTAGTTCCACTTGCCGGCGCTGCTGCAGCGGGCGGTTCACTTTTTAATATGTCCATGATGTCATACGGATCAGCCTTGGATGAGGGAGCCGCTGTTGCCTCAGACTTAGAACCGCGACCCTGAGTAACATATACATTTTCGTATGTTTGTACTTGGTTTCTAGCGTCTTGTAGACGTCGTTTTGCTGATTCTTCAAATCTATTAACAATTGCTTGTGCTTGTTCCGCATCTTTTCTGATGTAGCTATCCACTTTAGAAGCATCGCCATCATACTTTTCAAGTATGCTGTTATATCGGTTAACAGACTCCATGGCTTTAGCAAGTGGCGTGCCTTTTGGTGGTTTATTTCTTGTTGCCTCAATGTCTTTCTCAACATCTGCAAGCCTTCTACGAGAAATTTCCAAACTATTCTCGATGTTGCGCATCTTCATTTCTTCAGCCCGCTGTGCATTTGCGCTGCCCTGAGCTTTTGCGTGGGTGTCAGCTGTATATTTACTTGCTGCGGATTGAATATTTGCAACTTCAAGCGCTTTTTCATTAGCTTCACGTTGAGCTTGGAGCGTGAGCAGATACTTGTTGTAATCTTCAGCGCGCCCAGCGGCCTTCTCTTTAAGTGCCGTGGCCTTGTCATACAAGCCAAGTTTCTCAAGACGAGTTGCCTCGTCAATGTCGTAAATGATCTTGTCGGCTTCTTTACGAGCTTTCTTCGCTTCTTTCTCGTCAGAGACAATGTTAGGTATTGATTGCTTTAACGCGTTCATGCCAGCAACAAGCGTTGGGCCAGGAGTTGATCCCCATGACGCAAAGAACTCCGCCAAGCGCAGATGTTTCTGACGCTCTTGTTCGTCCTTCATACTAGCGCGCTCAGCCATTTGTTGTGCGCGATACTGTTCACGAGCTGCGCTTGTATTAACGCCCATAGCTTCGCGGTCAGCTTCAAGTTCTTTTATTACATCTGCGGTTGGCCTATTTGCCTGAGCCGTAAAAATATCACGCTGAGCCATGGCTTCTTTGTCAATAAAAGGCGATGGTTTAGCGGGGGCAGTAGGCACTGCAGTTGTAGGAGGAGTAGTTGCACCCATGATGCCGCCAGTAGTTGGGGCAGGTTGCGCAAGGCGCTTCTCCATATCAATCTTGGCTTCAGCTTCACCAGCATCTGCTTCGGAAGAAGGCCCACCATATACAGTGTCGCCTTTAGCAAAAGCAATGATGCCACCACCACGCATAGCAGGCATCTGGGCTTGAGGGGCTTGGTACTGAATACCCATAGCACTTGCGCCTTCACCCTGCTTAGACATCTGGCGCTCACGGAGAATGCGTTGAGCCATTCTGCGGATAGATGGGCTAGAAGATTCTTTAGCCTGCTCTGCCAGCTGCTTCTCGTCCATGTTCTCTAATTGAGACTCTACTTCGCCGCCCATGTCATAAGACATGATGCCGCCACCTTTTGCATATTTAAACTCGCTAGGCAGACCACCAGACGCGCCTTTAAACGCGTTATAGATAGACGCACCGGATCCAACCGCACCAATTGCTTGAGACAACTGATTAGGCGCAGCTTGATATTGGTTGGTCGTAGACGCTTGCATTGGCAGGCCACGCAGCATGTTGGACATTGTGCCCAACTGCATAAGCGGATACTGCTGTGCATTCGCATAGTCCTGCATAGCCTGATTGATCTTCTGCTGCTCCAGCGCCTGCTGCTGGCCGCCAAACTGATTCTGCAGCCCGTAAATACCCTGTTGCGAGGCAAGTTGTTGCTGTCCAAGATTAGCCATTTGTTGGCCGCCTTGCATAGCTTGGTTATACGCAGCTTGCTGTGCATTAATACCCGCGCCAACGCCCTGCATGCCAGCCTGCATACCTTGAAGTCCAAGGTTAGCTCCAAACTGCTGAGCCTGTTGTGCTTGTTGGAAAGCGCCTTGTAGACCTTGCGCTTGGTTTTGGTTCATCAATGTGGCAAGATTGCGCTCACGTTCAGCACGCATGATTGCATCACGGCTACCGCCAAATGCACCAACTCTTGTAGCTTCACCCTGCTGCTGTGTGCCCGCAATTTGCGCGTTGCGCATCGCTTCGCGGTTCTGAACGTCCACCACATTCTGCATGTATGGGGACATGTATGCTTGGGTAGCATAGGGGTTAGTAGCCTGCATTGCATAGCGATCGCCTGCCCCAGCCGCTTCATATCCTAGACCCGCCAGACCCCTGGCTTGCCCAGCAGTACCAAACGCGCCGCGAACGCCAGCGCCAGTAATATCCATACCTTGCCCATACTGACCGGGCACTTGCATACCTGCAACACCGCGCTGAGCCGCTTCTTGCATAGGCTGAAAACCAGCAACAGCTTTACTGGGGTCATATGAGGTTTGATTGCCTTGCTGATCGTATGTTCCGCCATATGCTTGATAAGGCTTAAAACCGGTGATGTCAAAACCACCACCTTCAGTAGGAGTTCCTTGGAACAACTGTTTCTGGGTTGCGCCCAGCATTGTTTCTACATACGGTTTTGCGTATTCAGGGATGTTTGTATTCTGAACAGTCGATGTAGTCTGAGTTGGTCCGCCGCCACCACCGCCACCCAGGTAAAGACGACGAATACCGTCTTTGGTATAGCCGTTAAATTTGCTTGGGATGATCATAATTTAATCCTCATTACTTGGTGGGTATTTTCTAATCCCATTTTTTCATACATTTGAACTAACGTGCCTTTAGCCCAACATTGGGCTTTAGTGGCTCCGTAAGAACGCATCCAATCTTTAGCTGCGTCAAACACATGCTCTCGCACAATGCCCTTACCGCCCATTAAATTAACGTGTGCCACGCGCTCGCGTGGGTAATCCATAAACTCAACCGTTACTGCACCAGTAATACCCTCGTCAGGCTCTTCCCACACAAGTAAGAAAACACGTCCTGTACGAACAGAATATTCCACTTGCTCAATGGTAGTCACTTCTGGCTCTAGGTCAATTGCTTTTTGCAATAACGGAGCAGCAACAGGCCAAACTTTAGGGAGAAAACGCGGGTCTACTTGGTAAAGTGGCATGTTTATTTAGGCATGTATTTTTGAGGTTTAATTTGCTTGCCTTGTTTCTTGTTACCAGTACGCGCACTGCGTACCTTGTCCATCATGGCATGAAGTTGTTTAGCGCCAGCTTCTGTAGAGCCGTTGCCTAAATGTGACACCACATCGGCAGGGACAACAAACTCACCATCAGCAAGTCGAGCAGGTTGGCGTCCGTTAATAGTCGCAGGAATGTTGTCCGACATACCGTCACCGGGGCCCTTAAGCAGTCGTGGGTTTCCGCCAGCAGCATAACCACCCAGACTTGAGCCAGCGATACCGCCTTGAGCATAAGCCATATATTGATTGCCTAGATTGCCAACCATCATATTGCCGCGGCCATTTATTACGTTTTGATAATTCTGCAAGGAGGCTCGTTCATCCATAAATGGATTTGGCCCATGAGAAAACATATCCATACTACGGCCATTAATACCACCATAAGGCTCATTCATCTGCCGCATTTGGTCCATAAAACCTTGCGGATTAGCGGCAACGGCTTGAGGGTCATATCCATTTTTATTAAGTAATCCAGAAATACCTTGCATGATTTCACCAAATGGATTAGGGCCGGCAGGGGTACTACCGCTAAAACTACCAGCGCCATTATTAGGGTTAACGTTACCGCCACCTGCGGGGGTATAACCGCCACCACCGCCACCACCACCACCACCACCACCGCCGCCACCACCACCTAAGTTAAGTGGTATCTGCAGATTTAAATTACCGTCTCCAGTAATACCGCCATCAGCATAAGACTGCATGATGCCACCACGCGCGGCTTCAACATCGCCACCACCAGCATCACCTTGTTTTCTAGGCTTGACAGACGCCATCTGCAACTGACCCATAGGTGTAGGACGCTTAGCAGCAGGGGGAGACACGTAAGCACGTTGATTAACTTTGGCTTGACGAATTTGTGCGGCAGTCAATGCATCTTGATAGCGGGTATCGGGGTCTTGGTCGTAGTAGATACCTACATCACGAGACACAGCGGGAGCTTCCATCGGTTTACCCGACAAGAACTTTTGGTAGCTTTCAATAGATTCAGAAAGGCTACCGCCCTTTGCATAGTTCTGAGTCTCAGGCATCTGGCCGCCTTCTTCGTACCCTACTGGAATTGTGTAAGGGTCACTGCCCATAATACCGCCAGCCGCATATCGTCTAGGCGTGTATTGGAAATCTTGAGGGTTAGCGCTACCTGCCCGGAAATCATCAGATAGACGGTACTTACTTAGCGGACCGGTATAAGGCGCGTTGTTAAATGTAGCGCCAGTAGGCTTTAAAAGACCTAAAGCATTAGCGCCCATGTATGCGCCCGTCATTGCAGTGAACGGATTTTGTTTTGCCCATGCCGTAGCGGAGTCCAGACCCTTCATTAATGCAGAAGGTTCAGGAGCTGTATATACAGAAGCAGGGGGTGTATATAAAGCATTAGATGGTGGCATATAAGTGCCGGGCATATCAATACCCATAGGAAGTTGGCCGCCCGCTTGAGGAACAGACGTAATACCACCATTACTTACGGGCTGGTTTAGGCTTTCAAGACCTGCAGTTGGATTTGTCGAAGCGACTTGAACCGCGGGTCCTTGGCTAAGGTTCTGTACATTCTGGAGTTGTTGATCAAACCCTGGAGGAAGTCCCGAATTAGCAATTTGTGCCGCGGCGTTTTGTTGAGCAGCAACTTGAGCCGAATTAATACCCGCTTGCCCTGCACCAGCGCCCCCTGCCGCAGCATCAGCCGCCATAGCTGCTTGATTTATGCCTTGCGAGGCCATAGCCCCTTCACCAGCCGCAGCGCCAAGACCCGCCACTTCACCAGCAGTAAGGGCAGTTGCAGCAAGGGCATCCGCACCTAATGTAGAACCGATGGCTTCCGCGCCAAGGGCTTCCGCGCCGATAGTTTCAGCAGCGGCTTCTGCAAGGAAATATTCAAGAATGGGCATGGGATACCTCGTTAGCGATTTCGGGCGACTCTAGTCCAGTGCCGCGTAAGTTATGAAGACAACACAAAACAACATCATCTGTAAGCGCCATGAATGCATGCTTAGCGCCAGCAGGAATAGTAATCAAAGCAGGGGCGACAAACACGCCAAGGGACTCGCCATTCTGCCAGCCTTCAACTGTTCCGCGTGAAACCAACGTGATGTGATCATGCGCATGGACATGCTGAGATATGATTGTTTTAGCCTTTGGGACGTTATAAGCGCGAACCCAGATGTCATCTACTTCAGCAAACTCGACGTATTCGGGCTTTACTGATTTGTAGTTAGGGTTTTTACTAATAGCTTCGAGGTCCATGGCGTTATCTTGTATTAGGGTCAATCAATAATATCATGCTGGGAGCGCAGACACAAATGAAAGTGTAGCCACTACGGATGCGGTTGATGGCTTGGTTGGTGTACCTGAAGCTGCATACGTTTGAATCGTAATATCAGCTACGTTAGGTGACCAGTAAATTTGCACGTAATCACCAGCGTTCATAGACAGAAAATAGTTCCATCCTTTAATGTCATGAAATGGGTCGCCCGGATTTTTGCGAGCTGGTAAACCAATTTTACCTGTGGACCCCGTGATGTCCGTGCCGTTTTGTTTAAGCCATATGAACAAGTCATGCGGCGCATTATTTAAGTTTTGCACTTGCGCACTAAACTGTAGGTTATAAATACCTGCGTTAGCTACTGTAATCTTTGACCCTGTATCTAGCGTTACACCACTAAAAAAATCCGTGACGCTCAACGCCATCAACGTAGCCGTGTTAGCTGTTGTTGTCTGACTAGTAAAGTCTGAAAATGCCCCGTATGGCAGTTGTATGCCAGCCCCGCCAGAAGATGTTTGCAGCCTAGCAATAAAGTCGTCGATGCGGTTAAAGTACAAACGCAATACGTTAGAGAACTGATCTTGATATCGTTTATCCCATTGGTCTGGGGCAAGAGGCAGGTTAGGCGCTGCAATCTTGTTGATGTCGTATTCAGTAGTAACAATGTATGTCATCTACGACCATCCTGCCTGATGTCAATACGAGGAGCGCCAAGCTGCCAAGAAGTATTAATCTGGTTTGACTCAATCTTAAAGATCATCTGGCGTCCACGGAAACGTGTATAAATTTGGCCCGTGAATTCTTCAGTGATGCTATATGCAGCACCTTTAGCCACAGGTTGTTCCGCGTCGCTGATTACGCCAGAGCCCGAGTTTGCCAAACCTTGCAGAGTCATTGTTACTGTAGCTGGGGCTCCAACAGGAGAATTCTCAGAATTTTGAAATGTTAAATCTGGCAAAACGCGCCACACAAATGCAAAGTTGTGTCCATCCCCAATGTCAAATTCAGACGATGAAATATATGCATTGATTGGAAGTGTTGTTTCTGTAGCGTTATCGTTGATACCTAGCTCATGGTTAACAAGAAGTCCTGTACCAGCGGCGGTGTTATATGTGGCGGCTACTGGATAGTCAAGTAATCCAGAATCCAACCACGCAGTACGGCTCATTGTGCCGTAGTACCAGACTTTTTCAACATAGTTATATATGACGTACCGATCTATTTCGTCACTTTCGGCGCTGCAGTAGAACCACCAGACTTCGTTAAAGCCTTCGTTAGTACCGGCAAAAACTTGGTCATTTTGGAGCGGGTTAATATCTCCAAACACAAATCGACGCAGGTCGCAGTTAAGCGTGTTTACGCGGCCATCATACAGATAGAATTTATCGACGCCCATCCAATAGAGCACGCCAGATGCAAGCACCGCGGCGTTTTGACTATAGATAGAAACGTTATCACCCAGCAATTGAGTAGCCCAAACATATGGGGGGCCAAGGTACTGCAGGGAATAAACAGACGAATCAGTAAACACCACAATCTCTTGTCGTGTCTGCACAGCAGTAATGATTTCGGAGCCATGCGACAAGCGCACACTGCCTGCTTGGTTTGTAATTGCAGGTGTCCAGTCAACCAAAGATTCCTGATCAGACCAACGAATCAGCATGGGGTCCTGCGCATTTGGAGCTATTGCAAAAGGGTCATTACACCCAAAGGCAAACACAAACCTACTAACGTCAGACACAAATAAAGAGTTTTGAATGACAGGAACGTTACTAGCGCCAGCCAAACTACTGACTAAAACACCTCTACCGGTAAGACCTATAGTAGTATCCCAGTAATAGATAGCACCGCCGCGGTAGCCAAACACCAAGCCATCACCAAAATTATTTTGACTCCATAAACGAAGTCCAACAGAAGCGCTACTACCAGTACCCCAAGGGCCATCACCCCAACCACCAGCGCCCCAACCATTAAGAGGCCGTTGTGTTACCGTGCCGACACTAATTTGATATGCTGCAACTACAGACGCGCCGCCATAGTTACCTGCAGCAATAACAGAAGGGGTTGTAATTGTGTAGCTGTCGTTGTTTACAACAGTAATTTGATACTCTGCGTTAAAGATTGTGTCGTAGGATCCAGTAGCACCGCTGAAAGTTACAAAGTCCCCAGTGATGCCGCCATGCGCTGTATCAGTAACGGTTACTGTAGTTGTACCGTTACCCGCAAATGGGTTAGCGTTAATAGTTGGAGCAGGCACGACACGAAGCGGCGTAATGTCGTTGTACACACCCCCTCTAGAAATATAGAACTTTAAATTTGTTCCAACACCAATAAGATTAAGGCCGCCAGTAGTGACCCAATTCCATAAAGAACGGCACACGCCAAGAAAAGTATTTGCAGAAGCCCGCGTCCAGCCGCCAATGACTTCGGGATTACCCTGACGAAAACGAACCTTGTCGCACTCATACCATCCGCCTTCGGTGGTGTAGCGTGTGTTTTCTCGGTTAACACCTGGCTTAAGCAGAATCTTTTGTAATGGCATGGCTTATTTTCCCATCAATTAAGGGATGCATCAAGCATACAGCCGAGTGCCTGTTTTGTCGATAATCAGTGCTTGTTTTCTTGGGCTAGCTTCCGGTGTGTTTGGTACGCTCACATGAGTCCACCGGTCAAATTCACGGATGACTTGATCATAGCCAAGACCAGCAGCAATGATGGTTTTTACTACTTCATCAGGAGTTACTTGAGGAACCCGAATATCCGCGGCACAGCCAATACGATGCTGAGAAGTATCTTTACTACCCACTGCATCATTGACTTGCTTACAGCGAAAAGCTGAGTTAACCATAATTGGTCTTCCGCCCAAGGCAGTTTTGACTTCCTCAAGGAAGGCGGCAAGTCGTTTGAGATTCTCAAGTTCAGCCTCGTTGGGGGTATTCTCATACTCTCTGTGGTCTGTGTGGGTCAATTCTTCAAGTGTAAAGTGTGGTGAGAGATTCATTTTTTACCCGCCATTGCTTCAGTTTTTGCCGCACTACTAGACGAAGAGCCGTAGTAGTAATAAATTACCGCCATCAGTACCGCATCTAAAGTACCCAAGGCACGGGCAACAAGTTCCCGCATATCACTATTAATTGTGCCGTTAAACAGTTTGTAGTTAACCGCGCCCCAAACAATAAACACCACCAAAGCCATAATTCTAGGTGTCCATACATCCCCAGTTTTAGCTGCCATCTCTCGCGCAGAATTACGGTCTCCAGCGTGCACTTTCTCCATGTCTATCTCAAGCTCTTTCATACGCACTTTTAAGTTTGCGTCGGCTTGTTTAAGACTCGCCATTTGTTCGCCAGTTAAGGTGCCGCTAGCCAGCAAGTCTTTGACTTGTTCTTTGGTTGCGTCTTTCATACCCAAAGCAGAACCAATAGCATCAACTGCCATACCAGCCAAAGGGCCACCCATAGCTGTAGCAATCGTAGGTGCAATAGTTTTTAGCCAGTCCATTATTTAGCCATTTCTGTAGAAGCTAGGTTAAGACGGGTCTTTACCACCGTCAAGTCATTTGGTTCTTTGTCAAAGCCAATCGAGGCGTAGCCTTCAAACTGACCGATCTCGGGCGGGATAGATACCCAGCAAGTAAACTCAACGCCCTGCTTGGACTCCCACTCAGACGTTTTGCCAGACACTTCGCGTTTGGTGCAATAGACTTCGCCATTCATCATGGCAATCATGGCAGTGTTGCGCACTGGGTCTTTGTTAAATAGCGTTGAGTTGTAGCCATCAAACTCGGTGGTGCGGCCTTTGGGTCCGATTGCCAACAATGTAGTCCTGCCGTTTGTTACCAAAGCGGCCTTATGCACCACAACAGTCCTAGCGTCTAAGTCACGCATAACTTCTTGGGCAATCTTCTCTAGCACTGGAACTTCACGCAATGCTGACTTATGTGAACTGCTTGTAATAGCACCAAGAATTACTTGACGGGAATCCCACGCAAAGTAGCCAGCAAAAAACAGGAACGACAACAGAATGACTGTGAACAGTTTAAACGGGTTGTCCACCCACTTGATTAGATCAATGACCTTGTCGGCGGTGTTTTGGTTCTTTGGCGGAGTGTTTTTTACAGGGGCCTCTGCCTTGGGCACACGGCGCTTAACCGGGGCTACTTTGGCGGGTGCTTTGGATGGCGCTTTGGCGGCAGTTTTTGCCGGTACTTTTTTAGCTGTGACCATACGTCCTCATACAAAAATCTGAAACCGCCTGCGGTCTTCAAAGGACCCCAGCTCAATTGTGTTCTGCCTAGCCCGTTTGTCGTACAGCTCGACTTCCATTTCTTGAGTCTTTAACACTTGCTTGTGAGCGGCCAAAGCCTGCTTGTACTCTTCCTGAACTTTCTCAACAGCCTTGTCAAACGCCAGCTGAACGGCAGTGTGGGTTGGCTGCACCATTGGATACCATTTATCTAGGGTAATCACTTCTTTTCCCTTTCCATAGCTCTGGCGTAGTAGTACAGCACCTTGGCCCTCAACTCCGCACTATCCGCAACCCCTGCCCACATAGCAAGGTTGTTCCAAATTCCCACCAACTGCTCTGAGCTGCAGTTGTCACCGTTTGTTGTCAGCCACCTAGACAACTCCATGTGGCGCAACGTTGGCTCATTAATCCAGCTCAGCCCATAAAAATCCGAAACAATGCACGGGGACTTAGCACTTGCCCAAAAAACCAACCCTATGAGCAACAGCCATAACCAGCGCATTCATACCGATCTATTTTATGCTGTCCTCTGCCACATATAAACAACAATATACGGCTGCAAGTTTGCGTTTGTACCGCTTGAACCAGTTGAAGCATTAGTCGTTGCAACAGTAATACCAGTTGTTGCAGTTGCAGTTGTAGTAACAGTCGCACCGCCAGAAGAGCCACCTTCAAGTCCAGCGGCAGCACCTCCAGTGTGGCTGTGCCCGGGATCAGTAACAGTAGATGTTGCAGTGTGTGTATGGCTTACAACAATAGCATCGGCAGAGCCGCCAGTAGTACCAGCGGTAAACCCTCCTCCGTCACCAATCAGGACACGACCCGCGCCAAATGCAGTCCAAGTACCAAAACCAAACAGTGTTGCAGGGTTTGTGCTACTACTTGCATTCATATAAATAGAACCAACAGGATAGACGGCAGCTAAAGTTGTTACCGCAGCCCATGTACCATCCCCACGCCAAAACGTAGTGGAAGAAGCTCCTGTTCCACTGTTTAAATTTGTAACAGGTAAGTTACCAGTAACGTTGGTGCTAAGGCTGCAGTAAGCTGTGGATGTTGTACCAGTACCGCCGTTAGCAATCGGGAGAGTACCTGTAACGTTGCTAGCCAGATTAACAAAAGTTGTAGATGTTGTGCCTGTACCACCAGAAGTAATGGGAAGCGCAGTGCCAAGAGCTAAAGTAGCCAAGTAATCAATTTGATTGCCAACATCAGTGCCGTTGTTGTACACCACAGTACGCTTACCAGATGGCACTGCAACGCCGGTCTGACCAGAAACTTTTACGGTTACTGTGTAACTACTGCCATTAATGATGAGGTAAGGCTTTTGAATGGCTGGAACGTTAATTGTTCCTACTGCGGATACCGCTCCTGCCGCAATATTCAAACACAGAGCACGGGCGTTTTGGGCTGCGTTGGTGTTTGTCAGCGTTAGGGTTGCCACGTTAGCCGTGAAGTCAGATGACGTCAACGTAGCCATACCCACAATGGCTTGCTCAATCGCAGTGCCAATATTTGCGTTTGTAGTATTGCCCCACGCCCCAGACTGCTCACCGGTCGTGATCAGCTCAAACTTTAAATTGGAAAAGGTACTTGACATAGTTTGTCCTTATTGTGGTTGGCTAGTTATCTAGAGCTTAAGTCGGTGTAGGTGGTGACCACGCATCCCAAACTGCAACACAATTAATTGCCCACTGTGGAAGTACTGTAATAGATTCGTTTGGAGGCTGTGGGTCGCCCGGATTTAATGGGGAAAACTCAATCTCTCCATACGAATCATACCATTGCAAAGCGTGGCAGTTAGCTGGGATGCCGCAACCGGATAAATCAAGAGCTGGAAGTGCCCAAGCCTTCACCACACCATCTTTATAAACAGTTTTATCCGAAGGAATAATTGTTAATCTCATATTTAACGCTCCAAAAGTACATTTGTTTTAACAGCACTAAGCAAAACCTGTTGGCTCATTTCATTTGCTTTGACCATTTCATTTCGGAAAGATTCAACCGCTGCCCCAGTTTGTTTTTGTTGATGAGCGTTTTCAATCAGCATGATGGGCAGCCAAGCCACCGCACAGCCCCATTCCTCAATTTCCGAGCCAGTGTTAGGGTTGCTTCCTGCTACCTTAATGAACCAACCG
This sequence comes from Ulva armoricana, assembly GCA_032360965.1. NCBI lineage: Eukaryota > Viridiplantae > Chlorophyta > Ulvophyceae > Ulvales > Ulvaceae > Ulva > Ulva armoricana. Next base: position 22,301 of record JAUMHO010005694.1, on the reverse strand, counting down.
CATTCAAGTTCTTTGCAAGGCGCAAACCCATTCAAGGGGCAGTTGTTTTTTGGCTTCATTTGCATATTAGATCCAATCAGTCTTTAGTCGCAATAATTACGTCTACGTATTGCACCGCCAAGTTTATTGCGGTTCCACTAAATGTCGCAGAGGTGACGGACGGGGCACCGGACAAAGTAGGTGATCCAGTAATAGTGTGAGTGTGTCCGGTTCCGGTAAATGAGTGTGTGTGCGAACCACCACCACCTGTTAATCCGGTTTGGCCAACAGTCGCACCGCCCGAACTGCCACCTTCAAGTCCACCGTTAGCCCCGTTGCTGTGATCGTGTGATGGAATTTGGAGAGTTGTCAGTGTTGTTGCCCCAACAGTACCTGTAGCTGTTGTGCTGCCCGTAGCCAAAGTTCCTGCTGCAACACTGAGTGTACCCGCGCTAACAGCAACAGACACAGTTCCGCTTACGCCTTGCGATGCAAAAGCCGTTGTAAAAGCAACAGAACCACCTGAACTAGCCGTGCCTGAAACAACCCTCAAGGCTTTGTTATCGTGCGTTGTTGATTTTGTCCATCCTGTTGGCGCAGCAGTTTGAACAAACATCATCGCCGTACCAGCGGGAAAACCACCTGCCACAGCTGCCCATGCAAACGCTGTTCCGTTCCAGCTCAAATACGTACTAGCGGTTGTAGGGGCAGTAACGTACGCAGAAGTACTTGCGGCAGTGTTGTAGTGGATTTGGTTAGCCGCACCGCCCGCCAAGTTGGTAGCTGTTGTTGCAGTGGTAGCTGATGTAGCTGTGGTAGCCGATGTGGCGGTGGTAGCCGATGTGGCTGTTGAGGCATTGCCTGACAACGTGGCTGTAATAGTACCAGCGCTGAAGTTACCAGAAGCATCACGGGCTACGATGGTTGAAGCTGTATTCAGGTTGGTTGCGTTTGATGTGACCGTAAATGTAGCTGCGCCTGCTTGGTTGGCCGTAAAGGTCTGTGAGCCAGACAAACCCGTACCCGACGTATTCATTGTCAGTGTGCCATTGTTAGCCGCTGCCGTAGCCGCAACCCATGAAGGCGCTGCTGCGCCATTAGCCTGAAGCACAAACCCAGAAGTACCTGCAGCTAATTGAACTGTAGTGCCTGCGGCTGACTGATAAGGAATCGTACCTGCTGAACCACCGGCCAAGTTTGTGGCAGTCGTTGCGCTTGTGGCAGAAGTTGCAGTGGTTGCTGTTGTGGCGTTGGTCGCATTGGCCACCGTGCCGGTAACGTTGGCTCCAGTAATGTTGGTTAAGTTAGCGCCAGAAACAGCACCAAAAGATCCAGACCATGTACCAGAAGTTACCGTGCCAGTTGTGGTCAGGCTTGATGAGCCCGCTAAAGGAGATGCGCCAACAGTGTTGTACGAGATAGTTGGGGCTGCATTACCGTTATAAGCTGTGCCCGAAGCTGCGCCCACACCACCATTGTTGAAAGTGATGGAATTAGTCACTGAACCAGCAGTAGTAGCGCTTGTTGCAGATGTAGCCGTAGAAGCGTTACCGCTCAATGCTGCTGTAATCGTGCCAGCACTAAAGTTACCCGAGGAATCCCGTGCGACGATAGTGCTTATAGTGTTTGCGCTGGTAGCCGTAGTACTGGAGTTCGGGATGGAGATCGTCGTGTTTGTGACGCTCGTGACCTGTCCGCTAGCATTGGTTGTGATGACAGGAACTGATGATGCGGAGCCGTATGTACCAGCAGTGCCCGCTGGCGTGATGCTGAAGGTCGTATTGGTCAGTGTCAGACCGGTACCGGCAGAGTAAACCTGCGCAGAAGAAATCTGAGCAAACGTGATTGTTGTAGTACCAAAGGTAATTACCCCTGAAGTTGTACAAACATACGTCTCACCCGCACCCGTATTACCAGCTTGCACAAAAAAAGCATCGTTATATCCCAAAGCATCTGGGTCACGCAGGCCGTATGTATCCGCATCTGTTGCGCGAGTAAGCACCCAGTTTGTGGAGCCACTACCCACAGTGGTGACGGTGTACACGCCGTTTTGTACCTGATTGGTTTGGTTGTAAATCAGAACCCGTTTGCCAACCGTCATCAAGATACCGTCAAGGGTCAAAGCTGCCTGCGTACCCGCATTGGTCAGAGTAGCGCCAACACCATCCCCTGCGCCACCGGGCTGGTTGTATGTAGCATTTAAGTTGCCAGCAGTATTTGGTGACTCAACAAACACAGGCTCGTGGTATGAAATGCCCTGTGTGACCAACCCATCCACATAAGACTTGTTGGCAATATCGGTATTGGTTGTGGGTGTTGTAGAAACAGTACCGGTTGTCAGAGCAACCGAAGTGATGTCAGTATTTGCGCCGGATTTCGCAGCGGACAAGTTTGTCCGAGCGTTGGTCGCATCTGTTGCGCCTGTACCACCATTAGCCACCGGCAAAGTGCCTGAAACATCAGCGCCAAGTTGGACTAATTCCCAAGCTGTGTTGTTGCCGTCAGTGGTCAGGAACTTACCGCTATTACCTGTCTGAGTAGGAGCAAGGGCATTGAAACCTGCGTTTGCGGTGGTTTGACCTGTACCACCATTTGCAATTGGAACAGAGCCAGTAATGTCGGCTGTAACATCAACCAACTCCCAAGCAGCGTTAGTGCCGTCGGTAGTAAGGAATTTGCCAGCGTTAGTACTCTGAGTAGGAGCCAATGCATTAAATCCAGCAGTGGCTGTAGTTTGGCCTGTGCCACCATTTGCAATTGCCAGAGTGCCAGCCAGCGTAATAGTTCCAGCTGTGGTAACGGGGCCACCAGAAGTTGTCAGACCAGTAGTGCCACCAGACACATCAACAGAAGTTACAGAACCACCAGCATCAGCCGCCCATAAAGTACTTGTGCCATTCGTTTGCAAAACGCGGCCATTGTTTCCTGTTTGACTAGGCAGTAATGCATTCAATCCGGCAGTAGCGGTAGTTTGGCCTGTACCACCAGATGCAACTGGAAGTGCGTTGGTTAGGCTGACATTCTGCGAAGTGTCTATTGAAAGAGCCGTGCCCGTCCCAGAACCCAGCGCTAACGTGCCGGTGGTATCTCCGTCAAACTTGAGGGAGGTAAGTTGCGTGGTACCTGCGGAAATTTTACTCATGATACTTCCTGTTAAGGCGTTACGATCAGCCAATACTGGCCAGATGCGACAGTGACGGATGATCCGGGGGTTATGTTGAGAGGTCCAAGAGAAAGCCCATTAGCCAAAGCTGGCACAACAAAAGTTCCCGTAGCTTGCGATGAATATACTCCCACCGCTAAATCAGCATTTGCGTTGTTTGCGCCACGCATAGCATTGTACAGGTCTACAAAAACTGTGCGCTCAGCCGGTTGGGTGACAAATATATCCTTTGCCCCCAGTGTGAAATTAACAAGTGCGCCACCATTACTAGAAGATAAAACGGTGTCACGAGACAGTGTATCGGTGCTTAATGTATACGTACCAATTCCAACTTCCCACTCGTCAAGCAACTGTGCCGCAATTGTGTAGTATGTTGAATTGCCGTCACCAATGCCTTGAGAAAAAGACTGGTACGCTGTAAGAGCGCCGTCAAGCGTTACCGCGCCGGTACCACCTGTATCGGTCGTCTCTCGTACGCGGTCTGCAAGAACAAATGCCATTGTGTATCAGATGTTGTTAATGTTAATCCAAGTCGGGTCCTGATCAGTATCAATAACCTGCCACCCGCTACCCTGTGTAGTATTTAACAGTTGCCAGGCAGCGCCTTGCTCAGATGATACTAACACCCACCCGGGATTTTGGGTATTAGTGATATTTTGCCAGTTTGCGTTCTGCGTGTCATCAATTAATTCCCAAAGGAATCGAGCAAGGGCATCTTGTGTATAAGCCTGCGCCTCATCAACAAAATACGAATAAACGTGGACATTGTTAGTGTACCGGTCAAACGCAGTCGCACTATCTTGGAAACCAATATGTAGATCCGCATTTGTGGGGATTTCTACACTACCTTGGACCCGCTCAATAATACTGGCGGCAACGTTAACCTTACCCGCGGCTACGTCCGCTGCAGTAACAGATTCAAGAATGTTGGTCCTATAGGTTGGGAGGGACGAGAATGTGTCTGAGACCCTAACACTCTCGCTGACGGCTGTACTAAACCGAATGCGTCCAGCCACTGTATCTTGAATCTGCACCGTGTCAGCAACCTGCGCAAATAAAGCTCCAGAAGTATTTACCCTATCTGAGCCTTGCACAAACTCCAAGACTGTTCGGAAGAAAAGTCGGACGCCCTCTGTTTCGTCAAGAGCTTGCACAGAATCTGCAACTGCCGCGCCAACGGTAAAAAGTGACGCCGCCTGATCCAACGCTCTTACAGTATCAGCAAATCTTGACCCAAGAACTCCGCTAACAACCAAGCTATCAGACGCCCTAGCCTGTTCGGATAGACGGCCCACTAGATTAATTGTGCTGGCAGTTGTGTCCGCGGTAAACGCAGAATCCGAGAAAAAGACACTTGGATTGAACGCGGCTGCAATACTATCTGATAGCGTAGCCTGCTCATCAATCAGTCCAAAGACTTGAACAAATGCGTCAGCTGTGTCAGTAAGCACAGCATCTTCTAAGATTACCGTATTAGCAAATATGGCCGCGTTGGCTAAACCCGATACACGAGCGCCTTCAACAACCCCAGTCGATAGTTGTATACCGCCAGTGGCTGCGTAAGGAGCGGATGCGTATGGCGTCAGGCCAAACATACATTACCGTCAGGCAGCGCTAAGGTCTGCCTCGTTAAACCAACGCTGTTGCAAATTACCTTCGGAGTCAGTCCACTCAACTAGGCATTGCACGGTTCCGTCCTCTAGCATCCGAAAAGACTTAACCGGGCCAGTAGGTGATTGCACAACGAGTTTAACTACGTCATTTTTTTGGAACAAAGTTGCCATGTTCTACTCCTTAAACAGCGTCGAGGCTGAAAGTGTATGTGACAGTCAACGTGTCACCGCTCACCACAATACGGTCGCCGGGGGCTTGAAAATCCGAAGCTGAAAATAAGATGCCGGTGATGCCGCCCTTAGTGTTATTGCTGGTCAAAAACGCGCCGCCGATAGTTACGGAACCGTTGATGTTGTACGTAGCTGGCGAGGCAGTGTTAGTAGCTACGGAAGGATCCGCATTGGTGGGGACACCAAACGTGCAAGCTGGGCGAGTAGCTTGGCTATATGCCGTAACTTCAGTCCAACCTGCGTGCAAAGCCATGGTATCCGTGGCAGCGGGGTTATTGGACGCAGCAGCGCCATACAAACCAATGTACCAAGCAGCGGTGTAACCCACGCCTGTAAAGTACTGCGTGTTCATGTCTTGCAAACCGACGTTAACTACGAGGTTGTGCTTTTCGACTTCCCACTTAAGTTCGCCGTCGGCGTTGTAGCATTTAACGTGAAACACACCTCCAGCTTTAACTTGATTACCAGACTCTGTCAGTTTGCTGACATTACCGGTCACAGTGTCTGTAGAAGTAGCGGATTGGGCTGGAAGAGACATGGTTGCTCCTTATGCGAATCGAATAAGCGCAGTCGTAGCCGAGTTGACAGGCGTCTGCACAGTGAAGGTTGTGGTGGTCGTTTTATCGGCCCCAAAGTCCAAAATAGCCACAGCAAGATTGCTAAGGCTTGTATTGTAGATGAGCGCCCCACGTGCAGTAAACACGGCGGGGTCCCAAACCACATTGTCAAAATCAAGGTATGCGGTTGTGCCTGAGGACAACACCGTCACGTTAGTAAGCGTCTTACCGCCAGCCGTATACCCTGTACCAACAACTTCATCGGCTGTGGTGTACACCAAAGTGTCTGCGCCAATGTTTGCATTAGCGGTATACAAAGCCATCTTAAGCGTACCAGTAGCCAGAGCTTGTAGTGCAACCAGCTTAGCTTGCGTGGTAAGAGTTTGTTGCACTGTCATATCAAGTCACCGCCTGTCGATACTGACCAGAACGATAAGCGTCTTGACGCTCCATGCCATCGCCCAAACGTTTTGCCAACGCAAGTGCTTCCATGTATTTCTGGTTATACAGCTGCATCATGTCTTGCTCACCCTTCATGTAGGTATAAGCCTCAACTAATGAGCCATACAGAAGTACTGTGTCAAAATTATCGCCAAGCCAAGTCTGACCATCAGCAGCTACCGTGATTGACTCAGGGTAGTAGTAATAGTGCAACTCAACCATATAAGGAGCGTCGGGTGTGGGGCCCAAGATAAACGTCAGCTCATCCGTAATTGTCACGCCAGATGCGCCGGGGCCAAACAACGCATAGTATTTTGGAGCACCTGTTGCATTAGGGTTGGGGTACGCTTGACGGATAAAGTTCACGTCTTTATTAAGCAGATACTCGTAATCGCCTTGGAAAGTCAACGTACCGCTGGTAAACCCAGAAAGCGATCTGGATACCGTAACAATATCACCAACCACACTGACCACAGTCGTATTTGGAAATATGCCTGTTCCGGTCACGTTCTGACCACGAATGATGTTTGATGGTGAGACCACCTGCATCGTAAGGTCAGTTACTTTTGTCGCTACGCTTGTAGTGCCCGAGAATGTAGCCATCGAATAAACTGCCAAGAAATCGTCTGGGCAGCTTAGATACTTTACAGTTGCACTAGTGGCTCCCGTGACGTTCTTACGCAAGGATGGGAACTGAACCGAGTTATAAATACGCTGCTCAGCCTGCTTAACGAACACGGGTATCTCAGCGATAAAATTCGCTTCGGTATTTTCCGTATACGCCTGAATAGCGTCACTGAGTTGCGTATAGTTCATGCCATCGGACCTCGGCACATTGTGCCTTTAGTAGCCGCGCCAGCGCCACGCATTTTGATGCCAGTTGTTTTAGTAGGCTCGTCACCAGCTGATTTGCTGATGTTACCAATCGACATATCTACGGTATCAACTTTGCTGCGGTTAGGACCGCTGCCTGGGTTTGTAGAAGCCGAAACTTTTTCGCCTGTCATGGTATGAGGCTGTGCATAGACAGAAGCACTGCCAACCTCTTTACCCATCATCTTTTTGCTAAATGTGGCCATATTAGCCTCCACGCTGGTTCATTGCGCGGGCCATGTTACGGCCTACAGCGCGCATAGCTTGACCTGTGACGCCGCCTTTTTTGAGCTTAGTCATAGGCTTGCCAGGATGCATAGATTTCTCATGCTTGTGCACAGCACCTGCAATCATCTTCTTGTCTTGGGCTAAATCTTTCTTGTCCATATTAGGCTCCTATCTGTATCGTTACTGTACCAACTTCCGCTGCTAAAACCAAGTAGTTTGGCGTTAAAACCGAATCAAAACTACTTGCCCCGCCAACAGGGTTCCATCCCCATTGAATGTCTCTACTACCTTGGTTTGGATATCCAAACCCATCCGGAGCAGTGCTATTAGTTAGTAGAATCTGCAATCCACTAGTACCAGACTGTGTATAGCTTACATCAGGACGCGGCTCTCGTACAGCTTGTGGATCATCCACTGGGTACATACCCAACTGTAACTGAGGTTGATCAGGATCCCAACACTCAGGACACACTTTTAAATTAAATAAGCGAGTCTTGATAATTTCTTTTTTCAGGTCCTTCAGCATGAACCGCTCATCGCAGCGGTCACACTGGGCAATTGCATATTTACCAGAGGCGTATCTACTGGGCATACATCACCTATAGAACGTCTGCCGCGGGACAAAACGATCAGGAGCTTTCTCCCTGTCTTCTTGCGAAGCCAGCATCCACTGTTCTTCGTAGATAGCCTTGAGCATAGCGATTCTGTCGGGAGAGACATCATTACGCTTAGAACCAACATAGTACGCCAAGCCAGCCACCATACAAGGAATCAAACGGAACGGGATATCTTGGATATTGACACCGTTGCCTGCGTCTTGCATACGGCGCATACGCCAGTAAACAAACACATATTGATCGCCAGGGGCGTTGGGTGTAGGCCACACATTTACAGATGTGAGGTTATTAACCGTTACCGTTGAGCCAATTGCATGACCAGCTGCAGTTGTAGTAACGCTGCCGTTGTACTGACCACGACTACAATTAAGTAGCTGATTGCCGCTAATGTTGGCGTAGTAGATTGTCTCTGTATCAATTGTGATAAATCCTGTTGCGGGTAAACCATTAGTCGTATCAAGTGTAATAGTTGTATCCGTGCTTAAAACCGTTGCCGCTACTGCTGCGTTAGCCATGTAGCTTTGATTTGACTGGCGGTTAACCCATACCTGAATTGGACGACCTTGGGACAGCTTGTTTGGCAGGGTTGAGTATGTTGACTCAGAGATACGACTGATGTTGATATCAATCTGGTTTGGCGTAGCCGCCTGTGTCCTGATAACTTGATCCAACAAGTCAATTGTATCGCTAGGCAGGGCATAGACGCCTTGCCCGGTATTCATTACGAATTGGCCTTGCTCAATAGTCCATAAATTGATGCCGCGGTTAGCCCATTCAATCGTAAGCATGTTGAAGGACCGGCGTGCGGTACGAAACTCATAGCCAGTACGAACCTCAAGACCCGCCCGCTCATACGCTTCCTCAACAATGTCGTTGAAGTCTAGATTAAAAGCAGTGGTTCCTGAGGTTGAGGCCATTATCTAAATCCTGCCGTTTTCTTTGCAATTGTTTTAGGTTGCGCTACGAATTGTTTTCCGGCTTTTTTGCCAGCACGTTTCGCACGCGTTGTCGCAGCGTACTCAGCAGGGCTGAGACTTTTGATCGCAGCTTCTGGAAGATATCGCTCACCTGTTTTACTAGACGGTTTTCCACTTTTGGTTCTCCATTTCTGGTCGCCCCAATCTTTTAAAGATTTTTGCGGCGCTTTCAATCTCGGTAACCCCCGCCAGCCGCCTTGTACTTCTTGGCAACAAGCTGCGCTTTACGCGCCGACCACTGACCTGCGCCAGTACCCTGCGTTGCTGCGGCCTTTACTTGAGACACAATCCTCTTGCGAAGACTAGGTTTTGTGTAATTGCCAGCAGCGTTTACCTTACCACCCTCTTTATACTGGGTGAAATCAGTGTCATCCCGACGGGCTTTTTCCACGCCCTTGGGCATTTTAGAAGGGCGAATATCGCCCATACCGCGGGATGCCATCATGATTACTTCCTTTTAGCCATGCCGCCACCGCACATGACCATAGTGCCGCGAGTCTTACCCCGTTGAGCAATACCGTCAGCGCGAGAGGAAGCTGAACCGCCTTTAGCCATTTTCTTTACAGGAGCTGACTTACTGTCAATATCCTGTGGAGGTTTGCCTTTGTCGGCAGTATAAATATCAGCGTATTGTTTACGCTCATAGTCATCAAGCTCTTTGGCTGTGGGGCCGCCTTGTTTGCCCCTGCCTGCGCCGGCGTTGTATTCAGCCATGATTTAGCACTTAGCCATTCCGCCCTTTTTCAAGCCATTGCTTGAACCGGGCATAACGATTTGTTTGCCTTTGGTCTTGCCTTTAACAGCAATACCGTCACGGCTAGGAGCCGCTGTCTTAACTTTACCCATTGGGGTTGTAGGAACTTTTTTCTGTGTAGCCATGGTAGTACCACCTTTTGAAAATTTACGGCCTTTATCAGCCTTGGAAAAATCTTGTCCCACAGATTGAGGGACGCCTGCTTTCTTGGCGAACGCTGGATTATGAGCCACCGCCTCCATGAAATTGTGTTGTTTTTTACTGGTCGAGGGCATCGTCTTTCTTCCTCTTAAAAAGAGTGTGGAATTCTTTGCCAGTAGCCATCTCATAGATGCGCATCACACCAACCACTGCACCGATTAAGGCAAACAGGGGGCTAAACAACTGCAAGAAAGATCCAAACGTAGTAAATATCGCCACGAAATCTAGCGCATTCTTTACGTTGTCGTGATGTTCACTCATTTCAGCACTTCCATGCCCGCAGGCTTTTATTTATGCGTGAGTCTGGGTCTTTGGCGGTCTTGGCAGAGGTTAGCTTCTTCTTCATACCTTCCATCCTCGCACAGAAAGAGTCTCGCCGGGAGCCGCCTTCTGGCTGGGGAGGTTTCAAGTTCATGCCTTGCTTTTTCGCGGAGGCTCGTCCCTTGGCGTTCAAGCCACCATTGGGGTTCTTGCCCTCTTTCCTCTGCCATGCTGCACTCTTAGCCATAATAAATATTGCACGCTGTTACATTTGACATGGAAGCATAAATACCGTTAACGGCTAAAACACCATCTTCAGGTATAAATGGCGCGTTATTGTATGTATCGCCTGCAGCTACATCATAAGTCATTAACCAAGCGCCCGCATAAACCATTGCGGCACCAGCAGTGATACTGCCAGAGTTAATGTCGGTAATCGTAAATGTATTGGCGTTTGTTACAGTAACAATATAATTTCCATTAGTTGCGGTGCCACCTGTACCAGCAGCAAAATCAACACCAATCATATTGCCAGTTTTTAAACCATGAGCGGTAGATGAAACTGTAATTGTTGTGCCCGAGCGACCATAGGTTGCCGTAGTTACTGGCGCAGTAACGGTATCAAATAAAGTTACATAGCCAGCAGTTGCTGTTCCTGTAAATGAGATACCACGTACTCGGTTTCTACCAAGCACCATAAACCCACTTGCGTTTAAATGCGCCTGCCGTACATTTGTTTGATTCATAATTAATCTCCTGTAATGCGGGGGCCGAAGCCCCCAAGATCAATTAGACGTTTTGCTGACCAACCAATGGATCTGCAACAAAGTAAGTGATGTAACCACCAACAGTACCAGAACCGCTTGTGTCAATAGTAACAGTAACATAAGACAAAGCAGCAATAGCAGTGCGGGTCAAGCCAGCTGTAACAGAGCCAACAGCAGCAACAGACAGATTGTTAGCAATAGCTGCGCCAGTCACAGAACCGGTAGAGTAATTACGGGTTCCAAGGTCAATAGAACCAGCGCCTGCGTCATTGATTTCCACAGACAATACAACTGCGCCTTCAGGAAGAATCAAAGCGGGAGCGCCAGAAACGGAAGAAACTTTTACGTTGGTTGCGGTAGCAACAGAGGCGTCAGCAATGTAGAACTGAGCAGCCATAACGCCAGAGCCACAATAAGCGGTACGAGTTTGATCGCCGCCGCCAGAACGCCAAATACTTTGGGTGGTAGATAATGCCATGATAAATTGTCCTTACATACAAGATCAGTGCATCAATCGGTATGTCGTCTGCCGGGTCAGTTTGATGCACCGGGAACCCCGGTTTGGAACAATATACAACAAAAGAAAAGGGGGCGCAAGGCCCCCTCTCCAAATATTTCCGAAGAAATATTAAGCGCCTTGTGAGCCGTACATGCCGAGAGGATCGGACCAGCCGAAGCTGTAACGCTCACGAGACTTGTAACGGACGTTACCTGTATCGAAGTCACCGTCCATGCTGTTTTGCAAGGGGGTGCGAACGAAGTGCTTCATACCGTTAGGTACGTCTGTAGTCAAGAACCAAGCATTGGTGTCTGTCAAGAAGTGGTTGACAGTGTAGCCTTCGGCCACAGAACCGTTGTTCTTCAATGCGTTGATGTCGTTGTCGTTAGTACCGACGCGGAGTTCAGTCTCCAACAAGCGGGTAGCAACGAATTGCAATGCTGAAGGAACAACCAACTTCTTGGGTTTAGCAGCGATCAGCAAGCCACGCTCATCTGTCCAAGCAGCGATCTGAATCACAGCGTTTTCCAACGATGTTTCATTCAAGTCAGCAGGAGTAGATGGGATATTGCTGTTAGTACCGCCGGACACCAAGGGGTGGCTAGCAGAGAACAATGCCTGACCGTCACCACCAGCGTAGCTAGAGCTAAAACCGTTGTTCAAAACAGCGGCAGCTTTAACTTGCTTTGTGTAAGCCATAGCGCGGGCCAAGCCTTTTGTATAACGAGCAGACAAAGAGTCATACAAGTTATCTTCAATAGCTTCTTCAGTCAAGCTGAAGCCCAAAGCGATGGTTTCGTGGTTGTAACGAGCAGTCCATGCTTCTTGTGCATTGTCATAAGCGATGGCAGAGCCCTCGTTCTTAACAGGTGCAGCAGCAAAGCCGGACAGCTTTGTCTCTTCTTCGAATGAACGCTCAGAGGTCTCTGTTTCGTAGATCTCTTTGTGCTCTTCGCCGTAGCGAGCGTACTCTAAACCGAACAATGCGTTCAGACCGGGGAGCAACTCTTTAAGCAGTTGTGCGCGTGAAATAGCCATGGTAAGTTACTCCTTAGATGCCAACGGCGTTAGTGTAGGCAGAAGCGCCGGGATTGAACTTAACAAACACTTCAGTGTAAGTATCGGTCAACGGAGAAGCGAAACCAATGATCTTGAACGCGGCAGCTGTAGTAACAACTGTGCTCTCCAAAGCGCTGGTAGAGTTACCTGTACGGGTGTTACCTGTAGAAGTAGACTGTGCAGCAGCAAAGAAGGTGTTAGCGCCAAGAGCGGTTTGGTCAACTTGACCATCCAGCTGAGCTTGGAAAGTCACGTTAGGGTCAGTGATAACGTAGGCTGTAATAGGGCCGCCGTTAGCTGTACCGGAAGGGTAGTATTGACCGTAGATTACTTGACCTTGCGCATTAACGTAAGAGCAACCAACGAACACACCCCAAGCACCCAAAGTGTTGCCACCGAGGTTGTTGGTAGTTAAGTCTGCGCCGGTAGCGGTAGACAGAGCGATATAACCGTCAGCGCCAATGATAACAACTTGACCGTAAAACAGGTTAGTTGCTTCGCCAGCGGGGTCGATTAGGAACTGACTCGTAGCGCCAGCATAAGGCATGCCGTCGTTACGGTTGATGGGACGCAGCCCATAGGGAGAATTGGTATTTGACATTTAAGCCTCCAAAAAGATTAAAAACCTTTGCCAAAGCTAGACGAGGACTTGTTCTCTTTAAAGAGCGGCATCCGCGCATCACTTTGACGCATTAGGTTGTTATCTACAGCCTCTGTCTGTGCTTGCGTTTGCTTAGCAAAATGTTCATTTCGCTGCTGTACAAACTCAGAAGGAGTCTTGCAAAGTAACAACCCGCCAATCTCAATGCTGTCTTTAAAACGGCTATTGGGATCGACTAGCAGTTTAAATTTTGGTTGCTCTTCTACACTGACCGGCTCCCAACCTTCGCGCAATTTGGCGGAGAGGTTACGAGCGTCGCTAGCATTCAAAGTAGCTACCCTAATCCATCTGTACGCAAAACCAGGAGCCTTATCGGGCTCAGGTAGAAGCTCCGCCTGCTGCCACTGCTTAGGGCGCTCTTGGGTTGTTCTACTGATCATTTCACGTTGTAATCTGCTTTCAGCCATCTTAGGCCTCCAATTTCATAAGTTCACGAGCGTATTGCTCGTTGGTTAGTCCAAGTTTCTTTGCCAAGCCCACCTGCGTCTTAGAAAGAACCACTTTTTTAGGAGCGGTGCTCCGTTTCGCTGGTGCGACCACCGTGCTTGGTTTTGTACGTTGAGGCTTTTCTTCCTCATCGTTGGTTGAAGAGCTGCCAAATTCTTCTGGGAATCTGCGCTGTACTTCTTTATCTATCGCTGCATAGTACTCATCTGTACCAATGAAGCCTCGACCATATCTAGCCTCTAAGTCCTCGTGGACACCTTCAGCATATCTGCGCATAGATCGTTTGCTTTGGTCAACGAACCATGGGTTTTTTGACACCCATGACGCAACTTTAGGGTCCATCTGAGGGTTTTGAGACCTCTGTGGTGCGAGTTGTACATCATTTTCTTCGTTTTGTACAGTAGGTTTGAAATTTTTTGCTTTATCGAGCTTAAGCTGAGCACGGATCATCTCCTGCTGGGCTTCAAGTAACTTATCGGAATCACCCGAGTCGTAGGCTTCTTTATAGTTACGGCTGGCTTTATCGACTTCCATCTCGGCGCTAGCCTGATAGTTAGAAATAAGCTCTTTTTCGCCTGATTCCAGAACGGTTTTAAGCTTACGGTTCTCGTCGAGAATCTTCTGCGCAACGGCTAAAGCCTCTTGTTGCTCACGTAATGCAGCCTCTTTCTCCCTGCGCTCGTCGTGCCAAGCCTTCTTGTATTGCTTAAATTTAAGCTTTACGTTATGGGAGTAATCTTCTGACTCATCCGCCTTTTCCAAGTCCTCTTTAATGGCCGTTGGAAGGGGTTCTATGAACCTATCTTCAGAGGGAGTATCGTCTTTAACGTCAATCTTAATATCGACTTCGTCTTCTTCCACCGAGATATCCAATGTATCTTCGGGTTTACCCGTAGTATCTTCTTCATCGGGGAACTTATAGCTATCGCTAAATTTAGGCATGTGCGCTCCTTATTTGCGTTTGATGCCGCGTGGATCGTCAACAATTCCTTCGACGGAATCATCGTTGATGATGCGGAACTCTCTACCGTGGATGACTAATCGTGAACCAGCGTATGGCCGGACCAAGATAAAGTCGCCTTTTTTACACCAAGGTCCTGTTGGGAACTTTGTTGTATCTTTGTAACAGTCTGGACCAAGCTCAACTACAAACAAGACCGTTGTGAGGGTCTCTTCGTTGCGCATAGTCTCGTCTGCTTTAATCAAACCAACTTCGCTATCTTCGTACTTAGCATCAGCCTCAGGGATCGCGCACAGAATGCGGTAGCCCGATGGCTTTGGTAGTTGTTTGGCTTTCTCCTCTGCTTTCTTATGCATCAAGGCCGACAAGTCGATCGCTTGACTCAAATCCAACGTTGGTGTTTCACTCATCCGAGTTCTCCATGTTTTTTGTCAGGTCTGTAATGTTTCTACGTGCTGTGAGTAGACCTGTAATAACCCCACATTGCTCGCAGTACTCAGAGTAGTCCTTGGCAGATTTGGCTCCCAAGTTCTCCTCAATTTGTTTGACCTTCTGGTCAATCTGCTGGATCAAAAGACCCAGCGCTTGTCTAGTTTCTTGCATCAGTCACCTTTCTTAGGTTGCTTAGACCTGCTCTCCACTTGCATACGCGCGATACGCTCTTGGTTAGCCAGCATCATCTGATGCTTCTGCAAGTCCATGCCTGTTGAGAAGCCT
Source organism: Ulva armoricana (assembly GCA_032360965.1). Lineage (NCBI taxonomy): Eukaryota > Viridiplantae > Chlorophyta > Ulvophyceae > Ulvales > Ulvaceae > Ulva > Ulva armoricana. The sequence goes on along the minus strand of JAUMHO010005694.1, from coordinate 7,295 downwards.
GCCTGCTCATGTGCATGCTCACGCTGCTGTTTATCAGCTTGTGCTTTGATTGCAAGTTTGGCTCCTTCAGTCTCCTGCTGCGCATTGATACGCTCGCGCTCGATCTGTAGTTGTGCCTGCTTGAGCATGACATCCGCTTGGTCCTTCGCCGCCTTGCGTTGCTGCTCTTGTGCTTTGATCTGAAGCTCTTGCTGCTGCAGCTGGATGAGCGGGTCTTGCGCCATCTGCTGGTTCTTCTGCTGCTGTGCTTCTTGCTGGTGTTGCTGCAAGATCTGTTGCGCAGCCTGCGCAGCCATCTGAGACACTTGAACCTCCATCTCTGGAGTCATCTCAACTTCATCCGCATCATCTTGATATGGAGGCAACGTCTGACCCATCGCCTGCTCGATCTGCTTGCGCATCTCCATACCCAAGTGTTCTGCAATATGCGCTGAACCCGCAGCCATAAGCTGCTGCGCCAATTGAGGACTCTGACCCAGCATCTGTTGGATCTTAGGATCTTGAGCCATAGACATGTGAACAGCAATATGAGCCTTATGGTCTTGGTACATGAACGCTTTAACAGGCTTGTTCATCAGCATGTTCTGGTTCTCTGTAACAGGATCACGAGGTTTCATGTCGTCCTGCATGGGGACAAGCTTCTGATAGTTCTTGATGCCAAGCACATCTAACATCTGACGGTGCAAGAGTGGCAAGTCATACAGCTGAGGAGCAGTCTGAGCAAGTTGGAGAGCCGCCTGATACTGAACAACTTTCTGAGCCATCGTCGCCGCGTTGGGATCACTCACTGGGATGATGTCCACCAAGTCATAGTCAGACTGTTTAGCGCGACGTCCGCCCTCGACTGGCTCGTAGCTGTACGTTGGTGGCGTGTAGTCACGGATGATGTTTCTCAAGAGCTTGAACTCTTGCTTCATCGAGTAGTGGATGCGTGACTGAACAGCACTCATCGTCTTGAGCTGACGCTCAAGTATGGCTAACGTTGTACCCACGGGAGCCTGTGCAGACATGTCTGACGTCTGCAGCTCAACAGCACCAGCAAACTTGCGGCCCTCATCAATGATCTGATTGAGCAACGCCGCTAAGACTTGTGAAGGCTCCTTGTATGGCAGAGGCATGATGTTGTCACGCATGGTGCCGCTTGGCACGTCCATGTCACGCCACTCGCCTGGGGAGATCGGGGTATCGTCACCTTTGGATCTAAGTCCTCTAGTCTTAAAACCACCGGGGAGGTTTGAAAGAGTTCCAGCATCAACCAACTGACGCAGAATAGAAGTACCAGATTTAGCAAAAGCACCAATAAGGTGAACGAGGCCAAAGTTATAAAAACCAAACCCTGGAATGTAGCCGTAATGAACGAAGTGGGTGCGCTTTTGGCAGAGCTCGTCGTCCGGCTCCCAGTTGCGCCTGATTGCGAGGACCTGCCCAGTGCCCTTCTCAATCGTGACGATGTATGGTAATGCGATCCCCGTTTTTTCGCCGTCATCTTCATGCTCATAACCTTTAAGATCTAGATCAACCTGCATCTCCAGTAGTTTGAACCGGTCATCTTGCGTTGCACGAAAGCCCATCTTCTCTGCTATGCGTTTCTCTACTTCGTCCATCGTCTGAGTGGGTTCACCCAGATCAACGTCAAGATAGAAGCCTTCATGCTGCAGTCGCTTCAAGTCATTCTTGTTCTTGCGCATCACATGAGTAATACGCTCCGCATCAGCAAGACTTGATGCACCGTAAGGCACGACCACATCTTCCGCCGGTGCGTAGATAGAGACTTGACGATCAAGAGAAGGATCAAAATAAACTTTCTTGAACGCGTTACCAGCAAGGCCCAAGCCCCAGAGCATGCGCTCGTGCTCAGGACGGTACTCTTTCATCACGTCAGTAAGCTGGTAGTTCATATCATCTTGAACTCGCTCCGCTGCGTCTTTCTTCTCGGGGGTTTCTTTGCCGATGATCTTAGTCTTGACAGGACCCGCTGCAGGGAACGTCTCCATCATCGTCTCAGCTTGGAACTTCACAACTGCTTCAGTCAGCAGTGGGTGGAACACACCACAAGCACCGGGCCAAGGTTCTGTTCTTTCCTCAATCTTCAAGCCCAGCAGCTCAAGACCATCCACGTATGTCTGTATCCAATCTTTGCGAGCAGACACATCAGCTTCAAAATCGCCAATCAACTCGCTGGCAAGTGAGGCAAGGATATCTTCAGGGATGTCTTCGGCCAAGTTCTTACTAAACTCGTCGCTTTCATTTGCCTGCTCAATATCAATCTCTACGTCACCAGCACGGATGCGTACAGCCTCGGGGTCTTCAATCTCAATCTCAATTGGCTCTGCCTCCATACCCAACTGATCAAGTCCTTGCGGAGCTTGGTACAGAGCTTTATCCATATTTGTCGCCATGATGTATCCTTAATAATACGCAGCTTTTTTGCGATACTGTCGTAGAAAATTATCTTCCGGCTCGTCCGTCGGAAGTCGTAAAAACCCACCCTGACGGAATCTTAACAGCGCAAGCGTTGTGGAGTCCACCAAGTCATCGTTTGTGCCGGCTGGAAAGTCATTGCACTCTTCTATTACTTCCTTAGCCCACCTACGATCAGGCGCAAACACGATGCCGGATGCAAATAAGTCAGACACCGCGTTCACACGCGCTATTTTGTCCTGTCCTTTGCCCGGAGTAAACTCCCCTACCGGCACGCCCATCCGTCTAAACTCCTGATACAGCGCCGATCCGTTGGATTTCTTCTCCACCATGAACGCATCAGGCTGCCACTCCTTGTATTCCTCAAGCACCATCTTCTTAAGCTCTGGGTACTCCATCCGTTTCTTGATGGCATTGAGCAAAATGATGCAAAAATTCTGTGTTTCCTCGTTATAGAACACACCCCACGTCGTCAAAGCGTTATAGTCAGCCCTAGTGGTAGCTTCCTGAGCCGCGTCGAGAGACATAATAGTGAACTCGCAGTTGGGAGGGGTTTCTTTATCCCAAATTTGCCACCATTCCCTCTTAATTAGCGCGCCTTCCTCAGAAGTGGGCTTCTGCATGTACTGCGCATTCCAATACCGGATGTCCAGAGCAGCTTTTTTGGCCAATAACTCCTCAACATCCCAGAATTCTGGCCAAAGTGCTTCGCCATCTTCCTTAATTGCAGGAAACTCAACAACTTCCCACGGATCTACGTCTTCATTTCGTTCAGTTTGCTGAACAATCATGCCAGTCAGGTCCAATTTGGACCAACGAGTCATCACAATAATAATTGCGCCTCCCGGCATAAGACGCTGGAGAGGGCCAGACTGGAACCATTCCCAAGCAGGTAAGAAAACATCTGCCCTACCTGTCTTAGCCTCCTGCTCTGAGTGGGGATCGTCAATAATGAACAGGTCAGCACCACGGCCAGCAAGAGCGCCGCCGACACCAATAGCAAAATACTCACCATTAAAATTTGTACCCCAGCGAGAAGCGGATTTTGAGTCACTCTGGAGCTCGACTTGAGGAAATATTCCCTTATAAGCTTCTGATCCAACGAGGTTACGCACACGACGGCCAAAGTTAACAGCCAGATCCGCCGTGTGAGACCCCATGATAATCTTTTTCTGAGGGTACTTACCCAAGAACCACGCTGGTGCAAGATAGGATATGAGCTCAGACTTACCGTGTCGTGGAGCAATATTAACAATGACTCGTTTTTTCTTGCCTGCAGCAATATCTTCAAAGATCTGAATAAGTTTAAGGTGGTGGGGTCCCACTTTATATCCGGGGTAGACGTGCTGGATGAAGTCAAGGAAGCTCTCCTTACCCATATCCTGGGTCATGTTAGCGTCATACTTCTTTAGAAGCTCAAGAGTACGCCTTTTCTGCTTGTCAGGCATAGCTGGCAAGGCTTGTCGCAGCTTGAAGATAGCTTCAGGCGTCAGTTTTTGCATCGTGTTTAAGTACTTCGCGGGCTTCTACGTCGATGACCTTACCTTCTAAGCTTTGTAAGGTCTCTAAAAGTTCTTTTTCTACCTCTTCAGGTGTCATAATTTTGTGCGTAACTTCAGAGCGTTTCTTAAACGCGTCTACGCCGTCTACTTCACCTAATTTAGATAGTGCAGCAACCCTTACTTTTGGGTCCCGGGCGTGTTCTACTTCATGCACAAGCTTATTTACCACGTACATTTTTAGATCAGACAACTCGTCCACGATAGAGACGTTCATCTGAGCAACCATTCCTGCAAGGAAGGCTAATGTTTCGTTGGGGTAGTTAGCAAATTCTGGTCTGTGGCTTGGATCAGACGCCATCTGACGAGCTAGTTCTGTAGCTTGTGCAGCGTTTTCTTTGGTTGGGGAGAGTTCTTGGCCAGTCAAGTCTGACATTAACTTGATGACGTTGGCTCGCATCTGCAATTCTTCAGCAGGCGACAGCTCCGGGAACGCCTCTTTAGCGTTCTGTGGCAGAGGAATGTTTTCCTCAATGTTCGGCACTATTTGATCCATGTCAGCGAAGGCTCCTTCGGCAGTTTGCGCAAATGTAACACATAAATATATTTTTGTACAAGGGGAGGTTAGGAATCCTACCGGGGGGTGTTCTGAATTACACAGCGTGTGCAACTTTGTGCAATTTGTGCAAGGGGTGGGGTGCTTGTTTAACGAGGGGTGGGGGTGTCAATTACACACGCCGGGTACGCAGAGGAGTCGGGACCCTGAATTATTACTTGGTAACTTGACATAAGAATTAGGTTGAGTTTTGAAAAAATGTGGAGTTATTTGTGCGTGTTAGGGGGTATGGGGTATGCGGGGGGACCCATTTGGCATCTTGGGGGGTGGGGGGATGGGGGGTGTCCCCAGCCAAACTTTACTTATGCCCCCCTTCCACAGTAATCTGTACTCAATGCAACGCGGTTGACGTTGCAGATCTCTTGAAAGGAGACTGTATGTACACAGTAACAGTACAGTGGGGTGAGTTGGTTAAGACTCACAAGGCTTGGACACTTAGCAGTGCTAAGCAGTGGTTGTATGCATATCCTAACAAGGATGTGTTTGCAAAGGTGACCAACATCTTTGGTCAGACAGTAGCAGTTCGCTACAAGCGGTAACACGAGGGGCTTCGGCCCCTCTCTTTAAAGGAGAGAGTTATGTATGTAGGTTTAGCTTTGGTGATCCATGCGATCACGTTTGCATTGTCAGTGACAATGCTTGTCCCACAAGGTATGTGGTTGTGGTTAGTAGGGCTGGTCTTCAGCACAGGGATGATCGTGTACATCATGCCTAAGATCCAACTGAAGAACGACGAATGACAGTCGGTCAATCTAACATCTGGCGGGTGAATGTCCGCCAAGCGTTAGTGGAGGCGGTCAGGGACCGCCGTCCATTCAGCCCACTAACATACGAAGTGGAGAAGCGGAGACGCGAACTCCTACAAGTCCAACGCGCAACGTTCTGCGCAAAGCTTGACGGCTTTGAGTTCAGTAGACTACGCAGCGATTACTTCAAGCGCTAACCAAGGGGAGCTACGGCTCCCTTTGATACCAGTTATTTTCCGTCGCGCGTATGAGTGCGTGCGAGTCGCACAAGGTCGCTAAATAGTGTCCCACTCCCCCGTGAAACTTTACTTAAGAGACCCACAAGCGTAAGGTTACATCACTGGGTCAGCAGTTCCGCTACTCAGTATTTTATCAATCGTTCATTTTATGGAGATTTGAACATGGCAACTAAAGCCTCTAAAGCCGTGGAATTCGCCACGCAACCCGCCTTCACTTCTTTGAAGGACTCAGCTTTCCAACAAGCCGGTGCTCACCAGACCTTGGAGTCAGTAGCTCGGTACGCTTTATCTCAGATTAAAGACTTCCCTAAAGAAGTCCCGACTGAAGCTAAAGACTCATTGTATGAGGGCTATCGCATGAAGTTCAATGCGCTCCAACCCGCGTTAATGTACGCGGTTATCAACGGCCACTATGTACGCGCCTCAATTGAGCATTGTGCCAATGACAAGGTCGAGAAGGTCGAGATCGGTGTTCCGTATGCTTACAGCTACTCAGCACAAGAGTTCGGCAAGTTGGCCAACACCAACCCCGCGCTCCACGCTCTTGTTAAAGAGATCAGAGAAAAGTGTTCCACTTATTGCTCGAATCGACTGGGCGACTTGAAGAGAGCGGCCAACAAGATTCTCAATGAGGGTCAAGAGCGCAAGCGTACGGCCAACAAGGACTTCGCTGAGTTCGTTGAAGAGTGGTTCAAAGAAGCGGCTCCAACCCGACTGAAGTCAGCTAAAAGTCGCAATGACGCAACGGCTGATGACAAGCGGTTCAATGAAGCTAAAGTCGCCTTTATGGTGAAGTGGAAACACGCTGACGCTAAGTAACACTTAGCTCCCCAACCCCGCAGATCGCAAGGTCTGCGGGGTTTTTTTGTGCCTGCTATTTTGAAACCAGTTATTTTCTGTCGCGCGCGGGAGTGCGTGCGTGGCTAGCAAAACCCTTAAATAGCGTCCCATTCCCCAGTGGAACTTTACTTAAGACCCCACATTGTGTCAATATACATCATCGCTTAGAAAACACCTAGGCGATATTTCATTAACTTTTTAGGAGGACGCTATGTCTACCATTACATCATTGAAAGATCTGGGTTATCAACAGGCAAGCACAGGCGATAGTCTAGACAGTCAGGCAGAATATGCCTTGGCTAACATCTCAGGTTTCCCTGAGGACATTTCTAGCGAAGCAAGGGAAATGCTTTATGAGGGTTATCGTCAACGGAAAAGCGAGAGAAACCCTGCCAAGGTTTATGCCGTGGTCAATGACCATTACATCCTTGCAACACCTGAACAGGTGCAAAACAAAAAGGTTGAAAAGGTTGAAATAGGTGTGGCTTATGCCTTTGCCTATTCATCGCAGGAATTTGGCAAACTGAAAAACACTAACCCAGCATTGCATGGGATTGTGAAAGGCATCCGTGACGACGTGGGTGATTACTGTTCTAACCGATTAGGTGATCTGAAAAGGGCTTGCAAGAAAATACTTGCCAAGCGAAATGGGACATCTACAACACGCACCACGTTAGATTTTGCCGATTCGATGACCAAGTTATTTGATGCACAATCAAAATCTGTGAAAGTGAAAGAGGCAAAACGAGATACAACAGCGAACAGCGCCAAGTATGCCCTTGCCGTGAAAGCCTTTTGGACGACATACAACAAATGATGTTGTGACCCAAGCCCCTGATCAGAAATGGTCAGGGGCTTTTTTTGTGCCTGCTATTTTGAAACCAGTTATTTTTCGACGCGCGCGAGGGGGCGCGCAAAGCATGGACAAGGAGCT
>JAUMHO010005683.1:0-14126 GCA_032360965.1 Ulva armoricana | reverse complement strand
CACTTTGCCGGCACGACCTCCAGGCCGACGGTTCCGGCGCGCTCCGTGAGGGTCCTGTAGGCGTTGCGCAGGGGCTCCCCCCGGCCCTGTAGGGTGCAGTCGTCGGCGTACGCGTGAACAAACGCGTTGGCCGGGTCTGCCGCCGCTGTTACCGATTCGAGGGGTCCCTACAGTGTCAGTGCGAAGAAGAGCACGCAGCAAGAGCCCTCGCTCTCAGGTTGGTGAGTACTAATGGTAGTACTGAGGTGCCTGGCTGTGTTACGTTGGCTGCATGTCTGTCTTGGCAGCAGCGAAAGCATGGCACACCGCTGCAGTCAACAGAGCTACATCGGTACGCTCAGATGGAGGAAACCACCACGGCTGCAGCGCGTGTGTCTGTTTTGTGCACGGTCGTCAGTTTGAGAGAAGAACAGGAGCGCGGCAGCATTGACATGCGATGTGCATGCGCCATCTCTCATTTCGAGCGTGTGCACCACGCCTCACATGCCCCCCCTGCTGCGTGCTGCGTGCTGCCTCCGGAAGCAGGAGGGCGGGGGGCACACTGGGATGCTTGCGGCAACGCACATCTGCGATGTCGCGCACGGAGGTGCCAGTATATCATGCCACGTGGGCCGATGTGGGCGCGAGGTGGCTCATATGCCAGTGCGGGGTGGGGCGTGAATTGCTGCAGACGATGCTCTGGCAGGGCAGCACGCAGCTGATTGGTGGCCACAGGGGTGGCCATATGCATGCGTGTCATGTGTGCGGAGCAGATGGGCCATCTCCCATCTCCCATCTCCCATCTCCCACCCAGCTGGATGCCAGTGTACCCATGGTGACGGCCAACGGTGGAGGGCTCGAGGCGCAAGCAGGTCCGACACCAGTCCGGGCAAGGAGGGAGCGCACACGGCCGCAGCCGCAACGCTTGGCGCACCCGCCACGGCCTCCGCGATGACGCCCTCCTCCCGCATGCCCTCCTCCAGCGCGAGAACCTCTGCAGGGCCCCGTCTGTGGCTTGCTGCGGCGATCTCCACAAGGACCTCCCATCAGCACACGCCTCAGCAAGGCTCCAGAATCGCAGCATCTGCGACACCTGACCATAGTTAGATACTTTCAGTCTGCCTGAACATAGTTAGTTGCTTTTAGTCCACCTGACCATAGTTAAATACTCACGGGTCTGCTTGACCGGCTGTGGTCAGGCCTATCCCCTCTGCTGGACGCGCCAGTCAAGCAGGACTTGCCCCACGGCCCAGGTTGGCTGCACCTTCAAACCTGGGTCGACAAAAAGGGAAGAACACAAACCGGACATCACGCCAAACGCGAACGGGCATCGGCCACAGCACCCCTACCGGTAGGGGCGGGCAGGTGTAACACGGGAGCAGAAGGGGGCACGCCCACAGGGGAGGCAGCAGGCAGGGGCGCCACACAGCGGAGCCACGGCTTCAGGGTAGACCAATCGGGCAGATACAGGCCGCGTAGCACCGGTGCAGGAAGAGGCTTCCGGGTGCCCACAGCACAGGAGACAGCCAGCAGGAACGCTGCAATCAGATGCAGGCAGTGATGCCCTATAACGCCAGGGGGGGGGACGGCCCAGGGCACCGGCGGGGTCAAGCAGGAGAGGTACGAGACACGGCGACGCGGCATCCACCGAGATGGACGCATTAGAAGACACAGCCTGCAACACCGCGTCCGCCTGGGTGCACCCAGCACCAGCCACGGCAACGTCCGTGTGCAGGACGCCTACAACAGAGCCACCGCCTGAGCAAGAGGCACAAGGACACATGAAGAGCAAGTGTCCAATGCGCCGCCATCTATGTTCTCGTCGAGCCTGATCCGCAGGAGCCGAGCGAAAGTCCGGGCAGGAGGTAAGTACACGGCCCCCGCAGAGCTCTCGAGGTGGCATGTCGCGGTTGTGGCCATCGACCGAAAGGTGACGAGGTGATCATTAGGCAAATGCGAGGAGCGAAGGGACACCAAGGATGGGTGTGATGCCCTGTCCAGAGAACCTGGAGGTCCATTGATCCTTCCTTGGGGCGTGGCTCACTGGTGTTGCACCTTCCCCTCTGCCTGCCCTCTTTCCCCACTCGAACAAACGCTTCACAGCTGTGCCTCCCCCACCCCCCCCGTGCCAGTGGAGCAGATTGCGCCGTCTGCCTTGTCCGCCCCGACCTTCAGGGGTGCCGTGGCCGATGCCCGTGTGGGTCTGGCGTGATTCTTGATCCCCCTCTATTTTTCAGTTTTTTTGGTTGGACCCGATGCTCAAGGCAGGACAGGTGCTTTCATCCAAGCTCGGGTCTAGTTGCACCAGGTCTGCAGGAGGTGCCTTGTGTGAGATGTGTGGCCCAAGTGGTATGGCACCCAGTCCTGGCTCCTCTGCATCAAGCCCGCTCCAAATGCCCCCCTGTGCTCATGAACTGAAAGTGCATGCGCTCCCGCTTAACCTTGGTGAATTCGGTCGCATGTATTTGGTAAGATTCGAGTGAATCACAATCGTCTCGGCTGACTGAAGCCGAGAACCGAGATTGCGAAGGTGGGCTGTACTGCTCTTGTCCTCCTTGTCCTACTGTTGTCCGCCCCTACCGGAAGGGCTGGTCGATGGCCATGTGGATGTCGCAGGGCTGCGCGAGGCCTGAATTGTCTTTCCGTTTCTTCCGGTGACTAGCTTCATCAATTCAGAGCGCTGTGTGCGTGCACACGACACGATCGTGAGGCTGTGACATCGATATGCCGATACGCGTGTACATCGGGATGTCGTGACCGATGACTGACACGTGTGCGCGTGTCGACACGTATGCGGCGACCTGACAAGGGCCATCGGGAGTAAAACGCTTCACGGCAGACGCCTGAATCCAGGCTATGGTTGAAGATGTAGGGGGTAAGCCTTATCTGCTGGATTAGATGGAGCTATACTTGGCAATGGCCCTTCTCGCAGGGCTGCCCGAACACGTGTACATACTGCAATGACGCTTCGGGTCGTAACGATGTTACGCATGCATGAAGGAACTCGTCAGACCGACGGTAGAAGTTCGCAGTGACCTTTGGCTGACGCAGCTCTAGGCGCGTTGATGAACCGTTCGCAACGTCAACTTGATTGACCAAAAACCCGGGAACCGGAATAGGCGCTGTTTCGGAGTCGAAGCGGGCCGAACGGTGTAGCAATGCAAAATTGTAGCCCATACAGTACAGATGCTTCGGAATGGGGGGATAGGGACAGAGATGGCGTTGATACGAACGTGATCGTTTTTGATATCCAGATCATTTGTTTAGATGCTTTGAATAAAAGAATCTCGGATCTTGAGCTGTAAGCCACAAGTCACGGGCAGTAAGCATCATCATGCATATTTCGACAGACAAGTGGCACCGATGACGCGCGCACCAAATCTGCTGCCACCTTTTCAGATTTTGCGCACATTCGCATCTGAATCGACAGGCGGAGAGCGACACAGACCTGTGCGTGGCGCAACCACATTTCAGATCAAGCAAGGAGGCCCGCCACCAAGGTTTCCACGTTTTTGGATCTGATGTATGTACGCAGCCAAGTCGGGCTGCGTACTAGGTAGCCGTTGGCTCAACCCATGCATCGTGCTAAAACTGGCAGTGTGTCTTGCTGGAATCGCTTGAAATCGCTGGAATAGATGCCGTTTAACATCTGCAATTGAATCACACCCCGGATTTTGCTGGCGACATCTGTTAATCTGTACGCGGCTGGCTCGTACTCGTCGCATTGGCTGCACTGCAGCGGAGAATTGCTGGTAAGGTCGCAGTCCCATTTTTTGGCTGTCAAGTGAAGAAGCTTGACCGCTCTGGGAGTGTGAGTCTGTCCCTAGTCGCGCACCGGTGCGCCTTGACCACGTGCTTTCTCAGCAAACAGAGCCCCTGCTTGCGATGCCCACCCCGTTTTTTTTCGGAGTGGCAAAAAACCAAAAGAGAGGAGAGCCAGCCAATCATTTCGGTGTTGTTTTGTATTTCAGAGTGTTTTAGCCTGCTTAGTTGGCCGTTCCTCGCGACAAGGCAGCGTCGGTCATTTCGAGTGGTCTGGAGGTGCAGCGGTCTCGCACATCATAAAAAGCGTGTCGTAGAGTAGGAAAGGAAGTACAATTCATCATGTTCGATATCCATTTTCCAGGCGTTTAAGTGTCGGTGTTTCCGTGAGCTGACGATCTTGATTAGATTTTCTTGCCTGCGGGCGTCAAATGCCGCGCATGGCCATCGCGTGCTTCGTTAAATTTATTCCTGGGAGACAGTGTTAGTTATTGAGCACAATAATACGTCGAGTGTAGTTTCAGGGGGCGACGCAGCGTGGGCAGGTCCTTATCCGGTGGCATTCTTATCTGCTCACGTCCGTCCGGCGCTTGCAGATGCCGACACCTTTGTCCAGCCCTTTCCTCCACCAAGCTCCTTTCACCAATGATTCCCCTTCGTCGCGTTCACCGAGGGGCTGTGAAAGGGAAGCTTTGCCCAGCAGCGCAAGCCAGTGCACGCAACATGTTCCTCTCAAGAAGACCAAGCAGTTGGCACCTCTGGCTCCACTGGCTTCACAACCCATGGCCCCTTCGGAGCAGCAGCTGCTGCCCATGCGGCGCTCTCATAGCGACTCCACAATCAGCAGCCCTTCACCGCCTAACGACCTGGCGATGACAAGAACGGCCTTGGCGGTTCGGAGGCTCCCGATTACATCAGCGCGCCAAGGTCCCGAGACGCAGTCCTTACACGCCACATGCGCATCATCTACCACATCCTCCACGTTTGTTTATTCGTCTAACGCTGGTCGGTCTGCTGCCAAAGGGAGTATCCGGTACCATTCCTCGCCTCCGCAGTCACCCTCGATAGAGTGCAGCAACTCAGTTACATCTTCACAGCGCCACTCGACTCTTCCAGGCTCTCCTAGTCAAGCGCCGCTGACGCCCTTCGCACATTCGTCTTGCGATGAGCCCAGGACCGCGCGGCACGCCCGGCTGAATGAATCGATCATCACGAAAGCGCACAAGTCGTTGTGCCACCCAGCAATATGTTGCACACTCCTTATTCTCCACATCGTATCCCTCTCGCCTCCCTTCCAGCCACGCGCAGCGGCTGGCACACAGGCCATTTCAGCCACGCACACGTTGTGGATCACACTCCACCTCATCTCCTTCTGCTCCAGCCTCCTCGTCTTCCACTTTGATCAGCAGCCAACTCCATCTGCGGCCGAGGACGGGCTGTTGTACCCTCGGCCTGATCCCAGCCGTCTAGCTGGCCTTGCATCCACGATTCCAGGCGCAGCGGCGGTGCTTCTGGTTGCACTCCAGTGGCCACTCGGGCTCGTGGCGCCGTCACTGATCACCGTGTCAGTCGGCAGCTACATGGCACCGTGGCGGCTATGGCTGGAGGTGGTGTCGCACGTCGCCGCCGCGCTGCTCAACACCGCCTATGCCCTGACCGTTGCCGCTGTGCCGCTGGCGAGCGCTCTCAACCGCCTCGCGCACATGCTCGTCCTAGGTGGCGCCGCCGCTGTGGTCATGGTGCTGCTGCCGCCCTTGCTGCGGCCCCCGATGTGGCTCGTCGCTGCCATCTGGCTCGCTGTGCGCCCTCCTACCCCTACCTGCTGCGCCATGCAACCCCGCCGGTGCCATGTGGCCGCAGCACTGATTCATGCGGCCGACTCGCACGGCAGGTGACGCGGCCGACTTGCATGGCTCCATGGTGTCCTTCTAGAGGGCCAGATCTCGCTGGAACGTGCCTGCCGATGTGCAACTCTGTGACCCAGGGGTGCTGTGCAGTGCGCCACAAGGGGGCTCCAGGCCCGCATGGTGGCCGTCTGCGACATGGTGCCTGCCGCCCCGGAGAGTGCCGAGTACTGCTGCCGCGTGGTGGCCGTCACCGCCGCCGGCGTCGCGGCGGCCGCCGCGCCCGTGCTGCTGCCCCAGCCGCTGCCACCGCTGCTGAGGGGGCGCGTGCACCGCGGCGCGCTCGACCTCGCCTGCCGCGTCGTCGCCGGGTTGCTGCTGCCGGCCCTGCAGGCCGCCCTCGCCCATGCGCGGCAGACCCGCGTCCGCAGCCTCACCATGCACGCCGCCGGTGCGCCCAACACCCCTGTGTCGGCTGGGCCGAGGCCGCTTCCCCCCCATCCCGATCCCCCAGTTGTGCCGCGCGCAGCTGCCGGCTCAGAATCGCGTATGCATAGCATATCACACTGCCATCAGTCCACACGCGCACCCCGGCTCTGCCCTTGCCCCTTGCGCCGCTTGCCTGGTCGACGTATGCATCTGTTGCTGAAATGCGGGCGGCCGGCTGCAGGGGAGGCGAGGTCTGCGATGCTCGGGCGCCAGGTCAGTGAGCTCGAGTCGCTGAAGCGGCAGCTGCTGCTCGCGGCGACACACGAGCTCAACACGCCGCTGCACGAGGTCATGGGCTGTCTCGAGGCCATCATCTCCGCGGAGGGCTGCGACTCCCTACCGGAGGCCACGCTGCCGCTCGCTCAGACTGCGCAGTCCTCCATCTTCCGCGCAGCACGTCTTGTGCGCACCATGATGGATGCCGTCCAGGTGTGTACACCCCCCCCGAACAGCTGTCGATGGTTACGCGCTGTGTCAACTGGGCACACCATGGTGGTGCGTGCAGGTGGAGCGGGACCAGCTGCAGGTTCGCCGCACTCGCGTCAGCCTGCCACACCTCCTGCAGCGCCTGCAAACGGTGCCATGGGGTCGCCACGGCTGCGGCGCCTGCTGCTTACCCGGGCATGACGAGGACACCTCCCCGCGTCGGCTGCTTGTAGCCGTGTCCCCTGGGGCAAGCTACGTGCTGGCCGACGCTGACCGCCTCCTCCAGGTGCCTCCCCCTCCCCATCTCCCCTTGCCCGCACTCCCCCCGGTGCGCACGGTGGGCTGCGTTCATTGCATCGTCGTACCTGAGCATCTTGCCAATGGATCGCACGGCCGTTAATCGCCGGCTTGTCCGAGGGAGATCTGCGTGGTGCTGACTGCGGTGTGTACAGGCGATGTACGAGCTGGTGGCAAACGGTTTCAAGTTCTCTCGCGGGGGCGTGAGCGTGTCGGCGTCCATGACGGCGCCAGGCGTGGCCACCCTGTGCGTCACCGACTGCGGCCCGGGTATTCCCGCCGCGGAGCTGGCGCGCATCTGGGGGCCGTTCCACCAGGTTCTGAACGGCGATGAGCGAGGCGCGTCGCGCCGCTCGGACGGCCTCGGCCTCGGCCTCTATCTCGTCGGTGCGTCTCTGGTACCGCCGGCGTCTGTCACCTTGCATTGTCTAGGCCACTGCTCGTGTCTCCCCGTGTATTACCTGATGCCCCGTGGAGTTCTCGGCTCTGTGTGAACTTTCTGGTTTGAACCCTGCGGATGCAAGCCGCTTGGGACATGTGGACACTGGCGAGGAGGATGTGCAGATCAGATTCTGCGGGCACACGATGCCGTGCCGCGGTGCCGGAGCACGTCCGGGGAGGGCACGACGATCGAGTTTGACCTGCCGGTGCTCACGGCCCAGGCGGACCCGGTGCCGCTGCTGGCACCGTGCGCCGCACTGGAGCGCCCGCTGGCAACGGCGAGCGGCATCTCCGGCACCCCACCGGTTGGGGTCATGCGCAGCGAGCTCACTGACGCGATGCGCGCATCGGACGCGGCTGCAGCGGTGGCCATGAGCGCCGCCGCGCCGCGGCCGCCGTCTCCGCCGGCAACGGAGAGGTTCAACTGGTTCCCCTCCAGCCCGCCCTCAGACCCGGCAGGCATGCCTGCGCGGTCGGCTGCCCCGGCGGCCCCCCGGCCGACCCCGGGGCCTCGGCCGGTGCGGGTCAAGTCGGCGCTGCTCTCACAGTCGGCGCCCGCCTCCAAGACGCTGTGCGTCGCGTCGCCACGGCTCATGCATCGTGTGCCGAGCAATGTGTCCGGGCCGGAAAGTGCCCCGGGATCTCAATGCAGCGATCGAGCGGTCACTGTCGCGCACAGCACAGCGTGCGCGTCGGCACTGGCGGACGTCCCGTTCAGCGCGCTCGTGCCGAGCAGCGCTGCGCGCATGTCACTCGACCGGTCAACGCTGCAGACGTCCGGAGCGGGCACGAGCAATACGAGCAACACGGAGATCGCGCTCACCAACGACATGCATGCGGCAGCTGCACCGGCAAGTGTGCCGGCAGCGGGGCCGGCGTCAGTGGAGGATGGCACATGCGGAGTGGTCCAGTACGGCGGGAGCCCCCCGCCTCCGAACGGCGCGCTGCAAGGATCCCCTGCGGCGTGGCGGCTGTTGCTCCGGACGGCGCCGCCGGCCGCTGCAGGCGTGGGAGTGCTGCAAGCACCGCATGCCCTGTGCACATGTGGGGGCGGCTGCAACACGGCTGCGCAGCTGCAGAAGCTGTCGACAGGCAACGACGCGAAGGACAGCTTGCAAGACGCGTTCTTTGCGTCGCTCGGCTTCAACCCGAACGGCCACGGCATGCAGCTGCCGGCAGCGCCCTGTAGCGACCCCGCTGGGCTGCGGCTCGTCATGCATGACCTGGGGCTGCCGGACCTCAGCGTGCTCAGCGAGCCACGGACCTCGTGCGCAGGCATGCGGGGCGCGGCAGACGTGGATGCGGGCATGACACGGAGCACGACACGGACGACGCTGGCAAATGGGCTGGATAGCGCAGCCGAGTTTGCGCGCGCAGCGGGCACGCCGGACGCTTCTGGGCAGCCCGGCCAGGCATGGGGGGTGCAGTCGCAGTATTCAACAGACTCCACACGTGTGTACATGGGCAGTGCGCAGTGTGGGCGGGCGTCTGGGAGTTCATGCATGGGCGACCTGGCGGAGGGTGGCAGGGTGTGTGAAGAGGGGCTGCAGCAGAGCAGACAGAAGATTTTCAACGTCGCCCTGCCGAGTTTCGCGCCCCTCGCAACCGCACCACGCCCAGCCGCGAGGAGCACCCACAGCGTGCTGGAGGTGCTGGCTGCGCGTGACCTGGCGACTGCGCCTGAGGGCGACGATGAGGGCGTCGTCGGGATGCTGTCGGATGATGAGGAGGAGCCGCTGCCGTCGCGCCTGGGCGCAGTCGCCATGGCCGTCATGCATGCGGCAGTGGACCGGCAGTCCCCAGAGCAGCGGTCACCGGATGGGAGCATGTGCATGGGCGCCGAGGAGTCGGAGAGCAGCGGGTCGGATGCATGGGTGAGCACCTTTGTGCCGCACGCCGGCCGCTCCGAGGTGTCGGGGGCCACGGTCAAGCCGCTGCGGCGCGCGGACCGGTCGTCACTGGACATCTGCCTGCGGCGACTGCGGGGCCAGGTGGAAGGCTCCGCAGACCTGCCAAAGGCAGAGGCTGCGGCGCGTGCTGCAGGCGAGCGCGGCGCGGCGTCGTTTGCGCTCCTGCGGAAGGAGGCCGTGGAGGACGCCCTGGCAGCCTGCCCCGATTCCGGCTCTGCGCCTCGGAGCTTCATGGAGAACATTGCGGTGGGTGTGCAGAGCCGTGCGTCACCTGAGCCGGGGCGGCCGGAGCCGGACACGGTGGCGGCGTCGCCACGGGCGCTGCCGCGGCTGTGGCTCCCGCGGCCGAGCGCCGACGCGGTGTTCGCGAGGGCTGCGATGGCGGCATCGGCGCAAGATGCGGCGGCGTTCCGCCGGCGGGGCACGTCGATTGACGTGTCGCTGCTGCGGCGCAACCGCGAGGCTCGCGGCCACCGTGATGGCGACGCTCCGAAGATCCTCTGCGTGGATGACAATGCGGTGAACCAGCTCGTCATCTCGCGCATGCTGCAGAGCGCCGGCATGCGCGTTGACAAGGCCATGAGCGGCGCGGAGGCACTGCGCAAGCTGCAGGAGGCTGGTGAATGCCTGCCCGACCTCCTGATCATGGACGTCATGATGCCCGGCATCAGCGGTCTCGACCTCTGCAGGCACGCCCCTCTGTCTTGTCATCCACAGTTGCAGTCACTCACAGGGTGAGCGGGCCGCTGTGATTCGGTCTTAAGGCTTGGGGACCATGTCTGAGGGGTCGGCCCAGCCACCCAACACTGCCCCACCCCACACAGGCGTCCCAGTACGCAGCCGCCCCATGCTCCTCAGCATCTGGGCTGCACTGCTCAGCCGGTGTGCTGCGCTGGTGGCCGCCTGAGCTGCACGCTTGCTCCGTCCCGCCGATGCTAACGTCCACGGTCTCGTGCAGGGAGGTTCGGCGCCTGTATCCGAGCTGCGTGCTGCCGACGATCTTTGTGTCGGCCAACTCCAGGCCGGAGCACATCGTGGACGGCTTTGCAGCCGGCGCGCAGGACTACATGGCCAAGCCCATCAACAAGCCCGAGCTGCTCGCACGCGTCTCCGCACAGCTCGAGAGCAAGCGCAAGGTGCCCCCCCCCATCCCGCCTGCCACCGAGCAGACACCCTTGCAAAACACTGACTGCCCTGTTCTGCTTGCGCCGTGTTGCTGCGACCGTGCGTACTGCATGCATGCGCGCGGCGGTCCGGTCGGGCACGCACGACAGCACATGCTGCCGTTTTGTCAGTGATCCAGCTCAGAGCGAGGTGACCGCCTTGGCATTGGCCGCGCACAGTATCTGCCGTTTGCCGCTGCACATTTCCACCTGCCTCGGTTTGTCACCGCGTGTACCTGCGCGTGCGCTGTGCAGATTGAGCGTGCAGCGGTCGGCCTCGCGCAGCAGCTGCTGGAGCAGCAGTTTGGCATCGTCGCGGAGGAGGATGCGGGCGACTGTGAGGACGCCCCGCCGCAGTCAGACACCCCACCGCTGTCAGGCACCCCGAGCGAGTAGCTGCGGCTATGAGCTGTGCCATGCTGTGGCCAGCAGGCCGACAGCGCCCACGCTAGTTCGCGCAGTCGCCTGTAGCCTCGCACGCTGGCCACCAGTCCGGGCGTTTGTTGCACCCTTGGTGCGTGCATGCGTTTCCTGGAAAGGCCGCTGCGTGATGACTTGAGATTCGCAGCTGTGAAGTTGTGCCCTACTGGTGACACTGGCGGGCTCGGTGAGGGGGCAGTGGTATGGCTCTGGATGTTATGGCCTGAAATTGTGGGATGAGGCCGCTCTGCGATCCGCAATGCCGCTTCGCTTGTTGAGGCGGGGGTTGGATGCGGTGAGCAGTGCAGAGTCATGGGGGGGGGGGGGGGGAGTCTTGTGGGGGGGAGTCTTGTTTCCATTCCCCCGCCATGCAGTGTTTGCTGGGGGGTGGAGAGGGCTGCGGCGTGGCCAATGAGTGTGTAGAATCAGGCACGGACTGCGTTGGAGACTCATGTCCGTGCAGCAACGATGCTGCGCTTGTCTGTGAGGCATTGCGGGTTTGAATGATGACGAGCAGCCGATTTGATCTGGGTGATGATGTGGTGATGGCCACGGTTGTGATGCCTGTGAACCGCTGTCGGCCAGAACATGTTTGTAACTCGTGGTCGTATGGTGTGTATGGCATCACTCACATGCTTTGATACTGTCGGATTGTAGCTGGGCAATCCAGCTTTCGGACTCCAGGGCTCTACCCCTGGAGGTACTAACCTCGGGCCTGATACACGGCACCACTCGCACCTGAGTTCGAATCGATCTTTCATATCATGCACGCGGGGTCCACAGTTGCAGCCATTGCGACGCCAGGTCTGGTTGGAGACATCTACGCTACAGCACGATGCACCTGTACCCGCGCGTCCCGATGTAAAGGGGCTTTCCATCGAACCTGGAGCACAGACTTCTGCTAGTTGGCCTTACTTCTTCTGGCCACATGTTATGCTGCACACAGTATACCGTTTCGAGCGATCGCCTGGCCTACATGTATGGCTGAAGCGCCCAGCCTGAGTTATCCGATGGGCCATCCGAGGGGCTAGTATCCGTGCCACTGGAATGTCGTGCATCGCGACCGATGGCCGTGGCCGGCAATCAGGTGGTTAGGAAACCATGCGCAGGGACAGCGAGAAAGGCTCATGGCCGGGCGTTTCGGAGTGGGCAGGCGGGCCGGCGTTGAACAACCTTGGTTAGTCAACGTCTCGTCGTTGCGTTGCGATCATCGTTAGCACGACACCCTCGGCGGTGTGAAGAGTGTCCAGCACGTGGCACTGCAACGCAGGCCCGGCGACTGAGCAGCGGTGTAATCAACCGACCCACCACTGTTGGCAACTGCCTCTGTCACCACGCGCAATTCCAGGTCTCAGCTTCTGGTGTGCATTGGATGCTGCTGGTTGGAGGGTGGGTACTGACACACACCCCCCAAGCTACTTGACAGTCCAGATCTGTTTTGTTAATTATGTTTGTTTTATCCATGCTCTGCCATGGCAGCTGATTGTTTGACCATAGCAGCACTGGCTCAGGTTGTGTGCGAGGTCAGGCTGAGATACAAATCAGTTATCGCCGATCTACATTGATGATGCCGTGCCAGGAGGCCCTGGCTTTGAGCTCTTTCTCTTTTCAAATTGAACACGACCGCAGCCGCACATCTCCTATCACCCAGCCCGGCAACCTCTATCGCCGACATGTCTTCCCAGAATGGCGGCAAGGCAACCAGGGCAACCGCTGACCTCGTCAGCTTCCCCCCAGTCCTCCATCAACTGCTCTATACATTCCATCTCCCACGGCATGCATGTCGCTTCCACTCCTATGCGTAGGGGTGCTGTGGCTGGTTGGGTTTGGCGTGATGCACGATGTTTTTTTTAATATTGTTTTCGGCGCACGGTTCTGCTGTCCCGACCGCCTCCCACGGCCCATCAGCGACCCCGAGGGCATCGCAGCCAGCCCTTGCAGCTGCGCTGCTCAGCATGCCGTCGGTGCAGTTCATGGCGTGCATACACGCATGGTGATTCTCAGACGCGCGCGCATGCACCTCCACAGGCTCTGCTGCAAGGCAGCTCTGCTGCGGCGCTGCGGTGGCGACGATGGTCGCGGCGGAGGTTGACGTCACGACCTCACATGCATGTGCGAAACACGGCATGCGATCGCGGAGGTCGGGATCACGACGGACCCAAACCACGAAGCCACCACCAGACACGGCGGCAGTAGAAGAACACGATGCGGGCGGCCTCACAGCTGCTGCCTCTGCCACTCCCGCCCGGCCGCTGATGCGCGCGGTTGCGGCTGCATGTAAATGTAAATGTAAATGTGACACTTACTCGCCATATCCTACAAGGACTTTGACATCTCCGGATAACCGGGACCACGGCTGCATGCATGGTCCATTGGCGCACCTGGGAGTGCTGTCGCCTGCAGCTGAGCGGGTGCTCGCGAGAGGAAAAGAAAAACAGGAATCGGGCATCCCGCCAAACCCAAACGAGAGGTGGTGGTGGGCCCGGAGCACCCGAAGACCGAGGATGGCGGCAAGCGCAGCTGCTAGGCGGATGGTCGGTATGGCGTTGGTTGCGTGGCGATGAGCATGGCTAGGAGGGTCGTGGCTGCAGCGACCGCAGGGCACTAGGCGCAGCTGCAGCTGCCTTGCTGCCAGTGGCCTTGGTGAAGAGCAGTGCCGGTTACCAACACCGCGCGGCTGCACCGCCTGCTGGCGTGCTGCCTCCACCTCGAGCGATTGACAGGGTAGCATCTGCAGCAGCGTTGGACAGCAGAGCCGCGCCTGGACTCCCCAGTCCCCAGCGTAGGGGTGACAGATGAAGACCTGCGCCGCAAGAGTAGGTGACCCTTGGTGCGGCGCAGGGGAGGAAACGGAAACCCTGAATCACACCGACCCCAGGCAGGCGTCAGCCGCAGCGCCGCTACGGGCCGGGGCGGACGGCAGAAAGAAGGGTGGCCAAGGGGTGACAAGCACTGGGCCCCAACAAAGCTCCACACCCACAGGCTGCGTGAACGTGACCCTTTCCGCCCCTATCTTCCGCCCCTATGCGCAGGGGTGCAGTGGCCGATGCCCAGTTGGGTTTGGCGTGATACCCGAGGTTTGCTAGTTTTACTTTTTATGTTGAGCTGAAAAAAAAGAAAGAAAAAAAGAATCGAGAAGCACGCCCGACCGAAACGGGCATCGGCCACGGCACCCCTGCAGGTAGGGGCGGACAAGGTAGCCACGTCTGTAACAGGATGCCAGCCCATCGTTGAGAGCCCATCGTTATCAGGACCCCCGCTTGCGGCTCTGCGATGGTTTGGGCCGCCAGGGGCATGCAGACGGGGTGCCGAGTCGTTGGCGGAACATGTGTTGCAAGCTGCTTTTCCTAATGACTGCATCTCGGTTGACGTCGCATCGGCGTGTCTTGTCCCTT
>JAUMHO010005662.1:0-14134 GCA_032360965.1 Ulva armoricana | reverse complement strand
TAAAATATTAGTTATATCTTCTGCTAAAACACGTCCAATTAATCTATTTTTTAAGGATAAAAGTTTTTTATTATTATTTGTTTTTAAATCAGTTAGAAAAATACCTCTTACGGTTAAACAATCATAAACACGAATAATTACATGTTGAGCTACATCAACTAATCTACGAGTTAAATAACCTGATGTAGCTGTTCTTAAAGCTGTATCTACAACTCCTTTTCTAGCACCATAACAAGAAATAACATATTCAGTTAATGTTAAACCTTCACGAAAATTACTTTTAATTGGAAAATTAATAATACGACCACTTGGATCAGCCATTAAACCACGCATACCAACTAATTGACGTACTTGTGAAATATTACCCCGAGCTCCAGAAAATGCCATCATATATACTGGATTTAATATATCCTTAATTTTAAAATTATTTATTACTTCTTGTTTTAAAATATCATTTGTATTATTCCATACATCAATAACTTGTGCAAAATATTCTATCGATGTTAGATAACCTTTTTCAACATCTTGATTAGTATAATTTAATTTTGATTCAGTATTAAGTAATAATTTATTTTTTATTAATGGGATTTTTAAATCATCAATACTTAAAGATAAACCTGCCTTTGTTGAA
This sequence comes from Ulva armoricana, assembly GCA_032360965.1. NCBI lineage: Eukaryota > Viridiplantae > Chlorophyta > Ulvophyceae > Ulvales > Ulvaceae > Ulva > Ulva armoricana. The sequence continues at coordinate 13,503 of JAUMHO010005662.1, read as the reverse complement.
TAAGAATAACCCAGTGTTTTTAAAATTTCAACTAAATCAACTGTTTTTTTTTCTCCAAATAAATTTATTGACCAATAAATTAAATTTTTTAATCTACTTTTATTTAAAGTTTTATTAAAGTAAATTAAATTTATATTTTTCTTTTGTATCATTTTTTAATTTCTATATATTTTTATATTAATTTTTTTACTAAATAGAGTTTTAACCTATAAAATAGGTCTTTTATTTTTGAAATATTTTCTTAAATCAAGAGAATATTTCAAAAATAAATTTATTTATTAATACACGACCAGGTGTTGTTTTTATATATAATAAACTTTTCTTAAATTCTAAATTATAATATATCTGATATTCAGGATAAATTTTATTAATATTACCAACTAAATCAATTTGAATTTCTAAACAATTTTGAGAATTTAAATTAAATTCAATTTTTTTATTAAATTGTAACCAAATTAAACTATGTATTGCTAATATATGTTGATTAAATAATTCAAAAACTTCATTGATATTATTAAAAATTAAAAATAAATTATTATAATTATTTAATATTAATTTGTTTTTTAATAAATCATTATTTAATTTAAAAAATAAATAAAGATTAAAATAATTAAATATTTCTATACGTTTAATAGTATCTAATGTTGTTAAATAATAACAACCTAAAACCATATCTTGACTTGGTACAACTATAGGCTCTCCAGTAGCAGGAGATAATATATTATTACGACTACATAATAAACGCCATGCTTCAGAACATGCTTCGTAAAAAAGAGGAACATGGACAGCCATTTGATCTCCATCAAAATCAGCATTAAAAGCTGAACAAACCAAAGGGTGTAATAAAATAGCTCGACCAGAAACTAATTTTGGCTTAAATGCTTGAATACCTAATCTATGTAAAGTAGGTGCTCTGTTTAATAAAATAGGTCTATTTTCCATAATAGAATTTAAAATTACATAAATAATTTTTGATTTTATCTTAATTAATTTTTTTGCATTAATAAAATTTTTAGCAAATTTTTTTAATAACAATTGACGTATTAAAAAAGGTTGGAATAATTCTATTGCCATTTCTTGCGGTAATCCGCATTCATATAATTTTAAAGTTGGTCCAACAACAATCACTGAACGACCAGAATAATCAACTCTTTTACCCAATAAATTTTGACGAAACCTTCCTTTTTTTCCTTTTATCATATCTGATAATGATTTTAATGGTCTTTTATTTGATGATGTAAATATTTTTGAATCCGCTTTACCATTTTCAATTAAAGCATCTACTGATTCTTGCAATAACCTTTGAGCATAACGCATTTCAGGCGAAATATTTAAAGAAAAAAAATCTCTCGATAAACGTTTTAATCGTTCATTTCGAAAAATTACTTTTTGATATAATTTATTTAAATCTGAAACAGCTACTTGTTGATTATCTAAAACAAGAATAGGTCTTAAATCTGGAGGTAGAACAGGAATAATATTTAATATCATCCATTCTACTTTGATTTCCTGTTTTAAAAAAGGTTGTAATAATTTTAGGCGACGGAATAAATTAGCTCTAACTGAACTTAAAGTTTCTAATTTTCTAAAAATTTTAATAAATTTATTATATTTTTTTAATTTAAATATATTATTATTTTTAAAATTTTGTATACTTTTTTTTTCAACTTTGATTTTTGATTCAGATAAATTAAAAAAAATTCGAAATTTTAAAAAATCTTCATAATATTTTATTTGTTTATTTAAATTACTAATTTTATCTTTTATATTATTAATTAATAATTCAATTGAAATAATTTTTTTATTATTATTAAAATCATTATACATATTAAAATAACTATAATAATTAAATTTTATATTTTTTTTAGTTTTTATTATTTTTAAATTTACATTATTATTTTTTTGTTGTTCTTTACTATTTAATATAGAATTTAAAATTAATGTTTTATTATAATTGTTTTTTAAATAAAAATTAATAAACAATTCTTCATTTTTTAAGAAAGATGTTTCCTGTTCTGATTTTAATATAAAAAAACTATTATTAAAATTTTTTAAAATCTTTTGTATTGCAATAGCGCCTATTTTAGGTTGATCGAACGATATACTACGATCAATATAAGAAGGAATAATTATGTCATTTATAAAAATAGATTGATTCATATAAAATAAAAATATTTCCCAATCTGTTTGAGTATTCCATAAAAAAAATTGGCTTATAGTATAATATTTATTAAAAAAAAATTGATTTTTTAATATAAATTTTTCTAATGATTTAGTAACATCAAAATATTTTAAATTATTATTTGTATTATTTGTATTATTTGTATTATTTAAATTATTTTTAAAAGTATCAAAAAATATATATTGTTCATAAATAAAATATTTATCTTCATATATAATCAAAGGTTTAAATAAAAATTTTTTTAATTTATAATGCCAAAATATATTTTTTATATCAATATAAATACTACCAAAAATATTATCTATTTTTAATTTATCTAACAATAGTTTGATTATTTTATATTGGGTTTTTTGTCTTAAATTTATTTGATAATTATTATTAATAAATTTTGTATTTTTGTTTATTTTTTTTTCATATTTGATATACTTAAAATTATAAATATAATTTATAAAAAAATCATCATAAATACCAGAAAAAGCAATTAGTTTCTGAAATATATTATTTTTAGAAATAGAAAAATTAGTATTAATTAAATTTTTATTATTATTTAATATTAATTTTTTAGTTTTAATAATATTATTATTTTTATTTGAAAAATAGCAGTCAAAAAACTTTTGATCAATATCGTTTTTTAATAAGTATTTAAAATTTTTTTGTAAAATATCGAGACATGATTTTAAATCAAAATATTTCGTTTGTTTTTGTAAAAAAATTAAGTATTTTTTATCTAGCCAAATATAAGAAATACTATTTAAATTATCATTTAATTTATTTAACCAAATAGGATGTTTTATTTGAAAATTAATTATATTTTTTTCTTTTAAATCAAAATCATATAAATCAAAAAAATTACTATCATTTATAAAATTATTATTTTTATAGTTTTTTATATCTGAACTATTTTGTTTAGAAAACAAATTATTTAAAGAATTAAAAATAATATTTTGGCCTATTAACTCTATTAATTGCCCGTAGTTATTAAAAAAAAATGTAATTAATTGCTTTTTTTCATTATATAATAATAATTTTGAATTATTTTGTTGTATTACACTTTTTTTAAATAATTTAATTTTACAAATAATTAAACTTTTTTGAATCGTATTAAATAATATATAAGTAATAAATTGACGAAATTTATTATTTCCTAACGGATTTTTTAAAATATTTTTAAGATTATAATTATATTTTTTATTAAAATTAAATAATTTTTTATTTATTTTTAATAATCTAGGAATAAATAATATTTTAATATTATTTATTTTTTGTTTTTTTTCATTTGAAACTAAAATATCTTTTTTTTTATATAAATAAAATTCTTTAATTAATTGACGTTTTAATTTATTTTTTAATTTTAAATCTAATAAAGTTATTTTTTCATCTTGTAAATTATCTTCAAATTGTAATAGTAAAAATATATATTTACTATTTTTTAATTTATCTAATTTTATTTTATCATTATTAATATTAAATAAAAACTCAGTATTTTGAATTTTACTATCTATAATTTTGACTATATTAGACTTTATTATTAATTTTAAATTAGAGTGTAATGATTTTAATATATTTTGAAATTTAATTAAAGAAAAACAATATTCATTAATAATAGTATTAGTATTTTTATTAATATTATTAATATTATTATTCTTATTATTAATATTATTATATTGTTTTAAAATTAATTTAAAATTAATAAGATTCATTAATTTATTTTGATAATTTATTAATTTTAAATCATCCTTTTTATTTTTAATTTTTAAATTAATATTATTATTATAAATATTATTTACTAATAAATTTTTATTATAATAGTTTTCTAATAAAATTAAATTATTTATTGTATTAATATTATAATATTTTATTTTATTTTTTATTTTAATTAATTTCACATATAATTTTTGAATATGTAATTTTTTAATTAATCTTATTTTAAAAATTTTATTTTTTTTAATAAAATTATTTTTATTAAATTGTGAATATTTTTTATAAAAATTTGATAAAATATTAGAAATATATTTTATTTTTTTAGTAGTTAAGTTTGATTTATATATTTTATTTTTTTTTTTATAAGAATAATAAAAATTATTTTTAAAATTATAATTACAAAAATTAATATATTTTTTAAAATTTATATTATTAAAATGTTTTTGTTTATTGTTTAAATAAAATAACCAAATAAATATTTCTAAAGAATTTTTATAATTTATAAATTTTGAATTTCTTTCTAAATATTCTAAGTAATTTATTTTTTGATTTTTATTTAAATCAAAAAATAAATTACTTAGAATATTATCATTAATATTAAAATTATTTTTAGTAACATCAAAAAAATAATAACCACTTTGAAACATTTGAAAAGGTAGTTCTTGAAATTTATAAAAATCAATAAAAATATTTATATTATTAAAATAAGTTTTTTTATTTGTTTTAATATTATATGTTAAATTTATATTTTTTAATTTATATTCAATTAAATTTGAGGTTTTAAATAAATATTTATTATTTATTTTATATATATTCGATTTTATTATAAAACATGATTTTTTTTTATTTAAAATCAATTTTTGTAATATTTTATTATTTATAAATAATAAAAGAGGAAAATCATTAGAATAAGATTTTTTATTTAAAACTATATTTTTAAATTTATTATTTTTTAATACTAAATTTAAATTATTCAATTTAAAATTATTTTTTAATAAATTATGAAATATTAGATTAATTGGATTACTTAATTTGACAATAATAATAGGTTCATTTTTTAATTTTATATTATTAATCCAATTTTGATTTAATCCAATAATTATATTGTTTAATTTATTTAATCTATTAAATTTTAAAAAAGTTTTATATTTTTGTTTTTTTAAATTTAAATATATTTTATTATTCGAATTCAAAAAAATAATCTTCTTTTTTTTTATATTTTTATTATTTTGTTTAAATTTTTGATATAAATTTTTAATTAAATAACAAAATTGATAATCAAATGATGATAAAAAATTATAATTTGATTTAAATATCGATGAATTTAAAATAGATTTAGTGTAAATTAAATTAGTTTGTAATACAGAAGAAAAATTAATATAATTTAAATTATAATGAAAAGATTTTACTTGAGTTGATAAAAATTTTAAACAATATATAACAGATTCCAAATTTTTTTTTTTTAAATTTAAAATAATAGAAATATAACTAATGGAACCTTTTAAATACCATATATGAGTGACTGGAAAAATTAATTCAATATAACCTAATTTATATCGTCTATTAGATAAATTATTTAAAGAACCAAAAATAGTTTCACAAAATAAGCCACCTTTTTCAGGTTTTAATGTTTTATAATTAAATGTTTTTGGATTTAAAACTTTTGATTTATTTAAATCAATACTATTACTAGAATTTATTTTTGTCCATTGTTTTATTTTTTTTGGCGATGCTAAACTTATTCGAATAGATTGGAATTTTAAAAATTCATATTCATATTTATTAATTAAAAAATTTATATTCATATCATATGACCTTTTTGTTTTTATAATAGTTTATTTTAGGTTATAAATAATTTCTATTTATTATACTTTTTTATTTTACTATATCACTAATATAAAAATACTTTATAAATATATAAATTTTTAATCAAAATCCTAGTATATACTATGATTTTGATTAAAAATTTATATTTATTTTTTCAGATTTTCCAGACAAGTTTGATTTATAAATAGAAATATCTAAACAAAGCGCTTGTAATTCTCGAATTAAAACTTTAAAAGATTCAGGTGTTCCACATTCCATTGGTTTATTATTAAGTATTGATTTTGTTAATTTGTTTCTTCCATCAATATCATCTGATTTAATAGTTAATAATTCTTGTAAGATATAAGATGCTCCAAAGCCTTCTAAAGCCCAGACTTCCATTTCCCCTACTCGTTGACCACCTTGTTTTGATCTACCTCTTAATGGTTGCTGAGTTATTAAGGAATATGGTCCTGTTGATCTCGCATGAATTTTTTCATCTACTTGATGAATTAATTTTAAAATATAGGCTTTACCTACTGTACTAGGTTGTTCAAAACAATTACCTGTAAGTCCATCAAATAACTTAATTTTACCTGGATAATTAGGATTAAATAACCAATATTGCCCTGTTTTAATCCTAGCTTCATATAATTTTGAATAAACCAAACTTTGAGAAGCTTGAGAACCATAGATTTCATCAAATGGTTGTATCTTATAACATTGATTTAAATATGTTCCAGCTAATCCTAATAAGGATTCAAAAATTTGTCCTACATTCATACGTGATGGTACTCCTAATGGATTTAAAACTAAATCTAATGGTGTACCATCTGGTAAATAAGGCATATCCTCACATGGTAAAATATTAGATACAATTCCTTTATTTCCATGTCGGCCAGCTATTTTATCACCAATTTGAATTTTTCTTTTTTCAGCAATATAAATTATTACTTTTAATGGTTTTTTTAATTTTATATTATTAGTTTGTATTTTATTTATTTTATCAATTGATTTATTATTTTTAAACCAACCTAAAAATTTACTTAGTGACCCAAATTCACTTATATTATTTTTTATTTTATTTTTAAAAGCAATTTTATATAAATAGGTTGTAAAAAAATTACTACTTTTATTTTTTAAAAAATAAAAAATATTATTATTAAAAAAATCAGAATTTTTTAAATTATTTAATATAAAAGAATTATGAAATATTTTTAAATAGTTTATTTTTAACTTTGATTTTTGTTTTAAAAAAAGAAAAATAGGAAACAATAATATTTTTTGTCTTTTTCTAAAAAGTATAAGATCATTTTTTTTTTGTTTTATTAAAAAAGTTTTAATATTAAATGATAATTTTAAGTTATTTTTTTTATTACTTTTATAATAAAAATTAATAAAATTTTTTAAATAAAAAATATTGTTTATTTTTTTTTTTAATTTTTTATTCATTAAAAAACTTTGTTTATTAAAATATAAATTACACTGATGTATTTTTAAATTTTTATTATTAATATTAAATAACTTTTTTTTTAAAAATTTATAAATAAAAAAATTTTTATTTAATTTTATATTATTTTTTTTATTTAATTTTATATTTTTTTTTTTATTTAAATTAGAACTTAGTTCTTTTTCTATAATTTCAACATGAATAACACGTCCTTTAATACCTAAAGGCACCCGTAATGAAGTATCTTTTTTTTTAGGTATAGATTTACCTATTATATCATAAAGTAATTTTTCATATGCTGATAATTTTTTTTTACCAATAGGTGAATTTTTTCCAACTAAAATATCTCCTTCCTTAACCCAAGTACCTGATTTAATAATACCTTGATTATCAAGAAAATTAAATATATTTTTTTCATTTGGTTTAGGCGTTATTTCTTCTGGTCCAAATTGAGTTTCTCTAATTTCAGTTTCATAACGTTCAATATGTAAACTAGTAAAAATATCATTATAAACTAAACGTTGATTAATTAAAACAGCATCTTCAAAATTATAGCCTTCCCAAGGTAAATAACCAACTAAAATATTTTGACCTATTGATAATTCTCCTTGACTACTTGTCGAATTATCTGCTAAAATATCACCACGTTGCACCCATTGTCCAGTTTTTACAATAGGTCGATGTACTACATAAGTATCTTGATTTGAACGAAAAAATGGATTACAGGTATATTTTACATTAATTAATTTCTTTTTATAATTAATTTTTTTTAAAATACAATTGGATTGAAAATTAAATTTTTTGAAATCATAAAAATATATAAATTTAAAATCAAAATTATTTGTATAATTAAAATACTTATAGTATAAAAAATTTTTATCTTTATAATAATTTTTAATTATTAGTTTTTTTAGTAATTTTTTATTTGTAAACAAATTATAATTTTTTATTTTTAAAGAATTAAAAAAATATTTTTTTTTATTAATATTAAAATTATTAAGATTATCAAAGTTAGTAATACTTATTTTATTTAATTTTGTATTTATAAAATTAAAATTATATAATAAATTAATTTTATTTAATAAAATATTAAAATAAATAGGTAAAATAATTTTATAAGGTTTTAATTTTTTTAAATATTTATTTTGTTTAATATGAAAATTATTTAAAAAATTTATTATTAAATACCTTATTAATGGATTTTTATTAATTATTAATTTAGAATAATACTTTATAATATTTTTATTTTTAAATTTTTTTAATAAAAATAAATTATTTTTTGATACAAATTTTTTTATTTTTGATATTTTTTGATTATAAACTACTTTATCTGAATAAAGACTAATAAGTTCAAAACTATATAAACTAGAATTTTGAACAGTCAAATTAAAAATTTTATAAACACCTTTTGTATTTAGTAAAGAATAATTATTTAATTTAAAGTATTTTTTATTTTTAATATTATTAAAAATAGTTCTACTTTTTCTTTTTTTTTTACAAAAAATAAAAGAAAAAGTAGAACTATTTTTTTTTGAAATAAGTGAAAATAATAGAAATAAAGAGTTTTGTTTTAAATTATTTTTTTGTTCTTTATTATTTAATAAACAATCTAAATAAACAACTTTATTAAAATTTAATAAATTATTTGTAATTTTAATATATTTATTTTTATTAATAGTTTCATAATTATTATTATTATAAAAACCTTTATTGATTTTTTTTAAATTATTTTTATTATTTTTATTATTTTTATTTTTTTTATTAAAACCTTTATATAAATTTTTAAATTTATATAAAGGTTTTAATAAAGGATTTAAAATAAAATTTTTAGAACTAGAAATAATAATTTGTTTACCGTCAATATATGTAACTAATCCACTATATTTTGCTTGGATTCCATAATTACTATTTGCAATAATATTTGATTCTAAACCAGTTCCAACAATAGGAAAATTAGCTTTTAAAATAGGTACAGCTTGTCTTTGCATATTAGAACCCATTAAAGCCCTATTGCCATCATTATGTTCTAAAAATGGTATCAGTGATGTTGCAATAGAAATCATTTGAATAGGATTTATTGCTATATAATTCATTTTATTCCGAGAAATTTTTTTAAATTCTTTTAATTGTCTGCAAGGTATATCTACTTTATTAGGTAAAAAATTTAAACTATTTTTTTTGATATCACCTGGTGCAATATGAAAGTTTTGTTCTTGATTTGAAGAAAGTAAAAATAATCCAAGATTTATCTGTATAAATCCCTTATATATTTTATAAAATGGAGTTTCAATAAAACCTTTAAAATTTAAATTAGAATAAGTAGTAAAGGAATTTACTAAACCTGCATTTTGTCCTTCTGGTGTCTCAATAGGACAAATACGTCCATAATGTGTAGGGTGTATACCCCTAATAGCCATGCCTGCTGTATCACGACTAATTCCTCCAGGTCCTAAAGAGCTTAATCTACGTTTATGAGTTATTTCAGCGAGTGGATTAGTTTGATCTAATAATTGAACTAACGGATTAATATTAAAAAAATCCCTTAAAAAATTATTAAATAATTTAGAATTTATTATAATTTCTAAATTTAAATTTAGATTTTTTTTATTTTTAAATTTAAATTTTTTTGTTTCTGAATTTAAAATAAGCGATGACAAAGAAATTATATTTTTTTTATTATAAAAATTAAATTTAAATAAATTTAAAAGATTAAGTTTCTTTATATTATAAAAATTATTTAGATTTAATTTTTGATTAATATAATAATTTTTTTTTATTAAAATTTGTTCATCTTTTTTTATTAGTATTATAGAATTTTGTCTATATTGATTTATAAAGAATCCATTTGCTAAATTATTATATCCAAAAATAATATTTTTGGATTTATTTAATTGTTCATTTAAAATTAATTTATCACGAACAATTTTTTCAAATCTTAATATTGATATAGATAATTGAATTTGAATAATTTTACCAGATGATCTAACTTGACGATTTTTTAAATCGTCTATATCCGTCGGTATTTCAATACCTTTGACACATTGTATTAAATAAAAACAAGAAAATAAAATATCTTTAGCTGTTAATAAAGTATATTCTTTAGATATATTTATACCTAATTTTTTATTAATGCTTGATCTTCCAAGTTTTGATAAATTATATAAACGAGGGTTTAAAAATTTTTCATATAAAAATTTTGTTCCGATTTCGTTTAAATTAATATTTCTATTTTCTAATTTTGATTTTAATGAAAGTTTTTTAAATAATTTATTAAAATTATTATTTAAATTATTTAAATTTATATTTTTATTAGTATTTAAAAAAAAATTTTTTTTACTTAAAATAGATACTTTTTTTTTTTTATCCATTAATAATTTAATAGTATTATATTCAATACTAAAATTTGTTTTATATAGTTTTAAATAATTATTAAAAATAGGTAAATTTATACCTAAACAACGTAAAAAAATATTTATTGGAATTTTAGAAGTTTTTTTCATTTTTGCCCAAATTTCAAAGTTTTTACTATCAATTTCTAATCTTAACCATGTCCCTCTTTCTGCAATAAAATCCGCAGAATAACAAATTTGTTGATCTTGTTTTATTAGTTTTTGAAAATAAATACCAGGATTTCTTATAATTTGATTCATTATTATTTTAGGAGAACCATTGATTATAAAATGACCATTTTTTGTCATTAATGGTAAATTCATTAATAATAACCAATCAATAATAGATTCTTTAGTATTATGATTAATTATTTGTAATGGAACAAAAAGCTGACAACTATAATTTTTACGCTTAAAAATGGATTGTCTAATAGTCCATTTTGGTCTAGTTAATTTATATTTTTGTATATAAAATATTATTTCAATAGTTTTATTTGAATTTGTTATTGTTTTTAAATATTTAAATTCATTAATTAATCCTTTTTTTAAAAACTTTTTAAAGCTTTCTCTTTGTATATCTAAAAAATTAGGTATTTTAAAGTTTATTAAAGGATTATAAATTTTTGAATAAAATTTTTTATTACAAATAATATTTAATATTTTATATTTATAAAATATATTTTGAATAAAAATAAATTTTGTATTTGATAACATATATTAATAATAATTTTAAATTTATAAAAATATTATATTATAAACTATTAAATTGAGGTTGACTTATTTAATAATTTATAATATAATATTTAATAGTTAATAGGCCTATAACTCAGTTGGTAGAGTGGTTGCCTTACAAGCAATAAGTCATCGGTTCGAGTCCGATTAGGCCTAATTATTAATTGATAGTTATTTTTGCACCAGCTGCTTCTAATGATGCTTTTGCTTCGTCTGCTTCTTCTTTAGAAACACCTTCTTTTAATGTTTTTGGTAAAGCTGTTGTAAATGCTTTAGCATCTGCCAAACCTAAAGATGTTAATTTACGAATCACTTTTAATACAGCCACACGTTTATCTGAAGCAACATCTTCTACAATAACGTCAAAAGTTGTTTTTTCTTCAATAACTTCTTCACCAGCTTTTTCAGTATTAGCTAATACCATGCCTCCTGTAGGTACTGATGAATCTACACCAAATACTTCTTCAATTTGAGATACTAATTCTGTTGATTCTAATAAAGTTAATGTTTTTAATTGTTCAATAATTTGTTCTACGCTTTTAGACATTTTTTTTATTTATATTAAATATTTTAATATATAACTTAAAATAATTATATATTAAACAATCGACTTAATTATTATTAAATTAATTTATTTAAATAAATTAATTTAATAATATAAGAAATTTAGTTACTTTGTATAATTATTAACGTTTTGAAAATTGGGGTGCTTTACGAGCTTTTTTTAAACCATATTTTTTTCTTTCTTTCACTCGTGAATCTCTAGTTAAGAAACCTTTTAATTTTAATGATTTTCTATAATTATTTTGAAATAAGCATAAAGCACGCGAAATTGCTAATTTAATAGCACTAGCCTGTCCAACTAATCCACCACCTTTAACATTAATATTAATATCAAATTTATCTTTTAATTGAATAAAGTTTAAAGATGATTGCATTTGAATAATTAAATAAATATTTTCTTGCATATAAAATATGCCTGATTTATTATTTATTATAAACTGACCATTACCTGGAATTAACTCGATTGTTGCAATTGATGATTTTCTACGTCCTGTTGCAATTATTTTATTATTAAAATTTTTTAACATTAATTAAAACTCCTTTAAATTTATTTAATTACGTGAATAATATTCAACAACTAATAATTCATTTATTTCTAAACCAATTGAATTTCTATTAATTAATCCATTTACAACCCCTACTAAATTTTCTTTATTAAAATTTAAATGATCAGGTACTTTATTTTCACATTTTTCAATTAATTTTTTTACTAATTCTTTTGAACATTCCTTATTTTTAACTGAAATAATATCTTTAATTTTACATGAATAACTAGCAATATTAACTTTTTGTTTATTTACTAAAATATGACCATGAGAAATCAATTGTCTAGCAGCTAATATTGATGGTGCCATACCTAGACGATAAATAGTATTATCTAATCTCATTTCTAATAAAGTTAATAAAATTTCACCTGTAGAACCATTTGCTTTTTTTGCTTGTTTTATATAACGAACTAATTGTCTTTCATTAATATTATAATTAAAACGTATTTTTTGTTTTTCTAATAAACGTAATCCATATGGAGATAATTTTTTTAAAAATTTAATATTTGGTTGACCATGTTGTCCTGGTGTATTTATTTTATTAGAATTTTTGTTTGTTAATGCTGGTAATTGACCTAATTTACGAACTAATTTTAAACGGGGTCCTCTATATTTACTCATAAATTATATTCTCCTATTGATTTATAAATGGTAATAAACCAGCTACTCTTGCTATTTTTATTGAATTTGCCATTTTTCTTTGTTCTTTTGCGTTTAATCCAGTTAAATTTCTTGGTAAAATTTTACCTTCAAAACTAATAAATTGCCTTAATAATTGTAAATTTTTATAATCAATAGTTCCTTGAAAAAAATTATTTTGATTATTTTTTTTATTTATAATTATTTTAGTATTTAAAGTTTTTTTTATTTGTTTTTTTAAATTATATCTTTTTTTCATTTTTATTTTAAATTTGTATTTGTTTTATTAATTCGTAAAATATTTTTTGATCCTTCACAGCTAGTTGAGCTAACCATTTACGATTAATATGAATATTAAATTTTTTTAATTTATAGATTAATTGATTATAGTTTAAATCATAAAGGCGACTAGCTATATTGATTCTAGAAACCCATAAATTTCTAAAATCAATTTTTTTTTTACGACGGTCACGATATGAAAATTTTAAAGCTTTC
>JAUMHO010005651.1:0-14145 GCA_032360965.1 Ulva armoricana | reverse complement strand
CACAACGACACGCTGAACCAAACTTAGACCGTTCGTGACCTCAGGAACACGCACCAGCCAGTGTCAAGTTTATTATCGCCGCTACGATTTACTGTGTCGCCAATGTTCCCCGTTTCCAGGTCTAATACGATTTCCGGCGTCCGTGCGTGTTACGCTTGGCTGTAGTAATGTGATTACGCCACGCGCCCCACGCGGGGTCGTGCAAAGTTTTTGCTGCTGCTGACCCCGGACGCTTCCCACCAAAATGTGGCGACCAATACGCGGAGAGTGACGGCGTCTGCGCATGCGCTGTTAGGACAGTGTTCCGCAGCCCCCTTGCAGTGGGATACCGTCGCTGTGCGGCACTACAAACGGCACTGTCCCAGTGCTCGTTGCAGGGAAGCCATGACTACCAGGAGCTCGTGACGGGAATATGCCGTTTGAAAGGGGATTGCCGCCGCGGTGTGGTGGTGTCAGGGTCTCATGCGGATGTCGAACAGGTTCGACGACCACACGGTCGAACGGGTGCAGCGCACTTGAGCGCATCTTATGGTGCAGCCTGACACGAGGTTGACCCCGAGTTTGTTGGTAGCACGCCGTCCTGGCCACCAAGAGACATGTCGCACATGGCCCTGTCAGCATCAGCCAACACAACTGTGCACAGTGCACTCCCATTCTCGCGGCCGTTGAATCTACTGAGCCTCTCTTGCACCTGCAATGCCGTGCATCCAAGAAGCCTCGTTCAGAAGGATCCAGGGCGAAGTTGAATTCTGCAAAGAAGTGGGACAAGACACCCAGCAGCAGCTCGTGTCGCGGGCATGGCCGAACGCGCGATTCGGATGGCTTTCGACGGCCCACCGAGAACTTCAACACATCCTGATATCTTTCGGCCACAAGTGTCGTCGACGTCTTACAAAGATCATCTGTGGCCTCGACTCCGGCACCGTTCACAGCATATGCAGTAAAAAATAAGAAGCAACAATGATCGGGAACGACAATAGTATAATGGATGTGCAACGGAGCTTTGCTGTCAGCGCTTCTGCACAGGCAAGCTTGTATACGGTATCTGTCCACTTTCATCATCAATCTGTTGCAGACTGCGTGGACGGAACATACATGGGCAAACGGATACCCTGATCAGTATGTAGGCGTGCCGCAGACTGTGGCCGTGGCTACATGACTCTCGGCGTTCTTCCTCCACACGCACAGGCGTGCCCAGGTCAATTGCAACGTCGTATGTACAGAGGCCGTATGTGCCGTCACCGAGACGACCAGGCAGGAGCTCGGCAGAAGCGTCAGGCTTCATGTGCCCTTCTGTTTCGAGTGGCCATGCCAGAGCGATGATTGTTCACTAAATTCACATGCATGTGATGTTTGAACCTTGCCACGACGAGACGTCGTCCGAGACTGGCAGCATCACTATCCGCGCAATCGTCAGCACCGTCAGGACCATTCGAGATGCAGCAGACACGTTTGCGTGGTATTGTTTGCATGTGCACGGCCCCGGCCTCAGACTCTGTTGTGCAAAAGATCAGTACATGTCCACAACGCACAATGGCTCGTTAGCTAGTGTCCAAACGGGTTCCCCTTTGCAACTAATTTGTGCAATTGTTTGCGAAGTGCTGCTTTCACGGTGGATGCCCCTGGATTCGGCCCAGTCAAGGCCACTGCTGCCATGCATAGCGGTGCTCGCTGCGCAGCACCACAATCTCACGCATTCGATCATGGTTTATCCACCGCAATTCGTTTGCCATTAATTGTTTGAGTCGTGATCATCTGCGTTGCACCGGCCATGGCCAGCTTTGAGGAAAGCGTCAGGCTCTTCAAGACCGCCGAAGCACGAGCAGTGGATTTGCAACCAGGACTAGGTTATGCTGAGTCAAAACTGGGGAATGATTTGGAGCTTCAAGAGCATGTAGAGCGTATCAAGTCAGCCGTACAACACCAACGTCCTGCACGAAGGCTAGCCGGGTCAGCGCACCGAAGCTCTCTTTATGATGCCGATCGAGTAGAGGCTGCAGTAAATCTAGATACTGCTGAAAGTGACCAGGTGTGCCTCATGCCTGCGCTTGGATGTCTCCTGGCTGAGCCATGGTCCCTGTACAAAGCAACTGCGTTGCCAGTTCCAAGTGAAACGGTGCGATGCATGCTTGGCAATGGTCAGTATCAGGCTCTGCCACCTATGGAAGGTTTGTTTGTGACGGCGAGCACGCCGTTGTAAAGCCTGTGCCATATAGCACACAGCTTGCAGGTTGCAGCTGTTCTGCATCATCAGGTGCAACAACGGCTTAAATTCCGAGAACAGGAAAAACCAAAAAGGACTAAAGTTTCAGGCACGGTCAGTCTCGACATCGATGTGGCCCAGACTCGTGTGGCTTCATATCTTGTTCCTGCTGATTTCACGCCAAGGTCTGAAGAAGCACTGGCCTGCCGCCTTTTCCGTCATGTCAAGGTACAGCCTGCATCAAACTTCATTGTACAGATGGAGTCAGAGTTCAGCAGTGCACAGAAGCAGCACCTGGAAAAAGCCAGTGCTGCAGGCCAGGCTCAGCAGCAAAGCAAGTCTACGTTCCTGGACCTCTCGGTAAGGCCACGCCCAGACTAAGGCACCCGCCTGGAAACAGTGGCAGCACTGTCAAACCACACTATGACACCTTACGTCCATGTGCTGATGCCGCTTGTATGCAGGCAGATGCCCTGCAGATGATTGCTGTTTCAGGTGCGACAGTACAGGCATACGCCAGCCTCGCTGCCAAAACTGCAGCTAAGCGTGTTCGCCCAGTCAGTAAACAGGTTAATCTGGGCCCTCGCAAAGTCATCCGGTGTGGCTGGGGCGGACAGGGCCCGGGCCCCCTGGAATTGCTTGCCAAACAGCAGCGGGCGCAAACAATTTTTGAGAGCCTCATGCACTGATGTCGACTCTCGAGCTGGCTCATACAGTCGACTGCGCTTGGGCCTTCTATGGCCTTGAGCTCCAGAGGTCGCTTATGTGTTGGGCAAGTAATGATCTGTGCTCCCATGATCACCTTTGTGCGCACAGTGGACTGCGCACAGTGGACTCTGGAATGGCAGGCCACGACACGTGGGCATGAAAGGGCGTGAAACATGCAGTCCCGCACAGGTGCGGCCAGTGCCTGCTTGGCACACACCACATATTGATCCCTGCCACTCTCGTAATGGTGTGAACGATGAAGATTCCTTTCGGGACTTGGCGTGAGGCCTGATGTTATGCCACCCATGCTAACCTGATGCGATCACTTCCTCACATCCTCTCCTTGCCTAACTCATTGATGTTCCCCAGACAGTCTGGCGGCGCGTGGCAACACATGCCGAACCAGTCGCTGTGTGGCATGCAGCAGTATGCATGCAGGAGCTAGTTATGCAGGCGCATCCCTTCCATTCATTCGCAAGCCACGCCCCCTGCAACGTGCCTTCTGAGCTGCATGTGTTGCTTGCATGCTATTACAGATTTCGTTCAGACCACATATGCCTGCAGGATTGGCATGCTCATCGCAGCGCTGCGACTCTCGTCATCGCACGTCACTCCTGCTTGATTCCTTCGCTGCTACTCTCTGCGTTAGCAGGACTCACCTCGCCGCCTGCCACCGCCCCCGGCACCCTCAGCTGTGCGGCAATGACAGCATAGCCCTTCCATCCCAGCAGGCAAGCCCTAACGTCCTCCCACGGCATCCACCGGCTCGGCTGCTGGCCCGGCTTTCCGACCAGCACCTGCCGAACGGTCACTCCGGGCCGCGCTTCACCAGTCGCCACGGCAGCCGCCCCACCGCCACAGCGCAGCGTCTCCCATGACCGAGCGCCGTATACCAAGCTGTAGTGGTTCTCCAGGTGGAAGATCACCGCGGTTCTGGGGCAGGTGAGCAGCGAGACGAGGGCGGCCCACTGTGTGGCCTGTGCAGCGCCGTCGTCCGCTGCCGCCACGCACATATCAGCGCCGCACCTCGCCAGCAGCTTGCGCACCGATACGGGCCGGTCGTGATCCCGGGAGAGCGTGCGCAGGGCTGCCATGAGGCGGTCGTTGCCAACCGGTGCCGTCGTGGGGCGCAGTGGGTGCCGCAGCTGCCGCAAGTGAGCCTGTACATGCCCCACCGTATGCGACAGGCCCATACCGGCCTGTGTTGCTGTCACATCACTGCTAGTGTTGTCACCATGGGCGCCGAGTCGCAAGTGGTGCCATGGGTGGCGGGTGGCCGGTCTGCCATACCGTGCTGCGTGTGGCACCTCAAACTAGCAACGTGTGAGCGATGATCGCCAACACGATGCTGATGACTCTGCCAAGGGTTGCAACGTAGGCATGTAACGCACACCGACGACCTGTAAAGTGGTGCCACGCCTCTTTGCTTGCATGCAGCCATGAAAACAAATCCATGTAATACCTGCACATGCTCACCAATGCCCAGGACAGGATTCTGTGGCACACACCTCATGCTTGCATAGCGAGACGCATGCTAGCTCCAGTGCCGTTTTGCGTGCGGGCGGCCCAGTCATTGCCGCCGTCACCAGTGAAACAACCTCCTCCGAAACCAGGTTGATGCCGATGTCTCTGTCCTCGTGCACAGCTGTGGCTGCTCCGTCACCACTGCCTCCAGCACCATGTGCGGGCACAGGCGAGCACATGCCCTGATTCTGGTGGGAACTTCTCTCCGCAGCACGCTCTGTGACATGCGTTTTTCCAGGCACAATGAACGCTGCCCATGCACGGCGGCCAGCATGCCCAGGCAGCAAACCAGCTGCTGCACTGCCATATTCCCCGTCCAGGTCATTGACACTTTCACCATTTGATGTCCCATGCAGAGATGCTCGTGCATCGGATTCAGCCACGCTGCCGTCACTCTCTGACACAGGCGCAGCGCTCTGCCCGTCGTCGCAGCTAGTGCCTGCTGGTGGTACGCCACGCAGCACGCACAGCGCATCGGCGACGGCAGGGCGCTGGGGTGGTCTGGGGGGTTTGGGAAGGACGCTGCTGCCACACAGGTGGGCGGCTAGGTGGGCGTGCAGCTCTGCGGCGGCCTGGGTGTGGAGGCCTGGCGTGCCGCCGAGCACACGTCCCACGCGGCGACGCGCTGCTGCAACCTGCACAGGGAGCATACGCGCTGAACGGCGCCGCTCTGCTTGCATCAGCTTGGCAGTCTGCACGCACATGCATGGCCGCGCGTGGCACGTGAGACAGAGCTCTGCGGCTGCTGCAGAGGACTGGTAAACAGAGATGATGGAGAGGCTGGTGGCAGCCGTGCGGGACTAGTGCGAGCTGGGGGTGGCAGAGCTGAGTGCAATGGCCAGCCAGTCCAACGTGCAAAACAGCCGCCCAGGCACATACGTGGACCAGACAGCACAGGCCAGTTTTGAAGGTTGCAGGCCTCCCAAAGGCACCAAACTCGGTTATTTTTTGAGTCAGTTTGCAGGGATGTGCCCCGCCGGATGATTGTGACAAGCACACACTGGCACAGGCATCCTGGCCAGCACAAGTCAATGTCCTTATGGATACGGCGATGTAATCATACATACAAGTTGGGGTCAGCCACAGCACCCCTGCTAGCAGATGCAAACGCAACCAGCAGTCCCAGTGGCCGGGTCAGCAAGACCATGGGATGTCCAAATTGAAGCAACAAATGGGAGTTTCCAGGACTGTTTCTCAGGGTGTTTCCCAAATCACTGATCGTGGAAACTGAGTCATAGATGCTGCATATGGTGCACTGCATCACCAGCATGCCTCACATGCCACACCTTGGTTTGTTGCTGAGCTGCATAGATCTGGAGCACGTCCTTAAGATGCACCAGTCGTGATGCACTGCTTGAGGCTGTTGGGGCCGGGTTGCTTGCACACCAGCTGCTGCTGGGTTGTGTGGCGCTCTTGGCTGCATTGCCCAGGAGGATAATTTCAGGTTGTGGCAGCTTTGATCCAAGAGGAGCCAATGAGTCAGCTGGGCAGGGCTCTTGCACTGCTGGTGATTGTTCCACACACGCACACAAAATATTCCAAGCATTTGCAACCACAGCTGCAGCACATGTGGCAGACTGCTGCTCCACCCAGAAGGATAGAGCAGTCGCATGCAAAACAAGTCTATGGTGATGAAAGTGTGGCAGAAGGGACATGCCAGAGTTCCCAGGCAAGGAGCTGGAGGCAGCTGGGGCTGCACTAACATTACCATGGCTGGAACACAGAGGCTGGTCAAGAATTGTGCCTGGACTGATGCCATTGGCTCTACACACATGCCTGGGCACCATGGATGCCTCCACGAAGCTATGCGATGCGGTCTGTGTATGGCGTGGACCTCGCTCGGAATCTGCGACACTGGCAGACTCCGGCAGGCCACACACAGGGAGGCAAGTGCTAGTATCCGGAGCGTCCAAGACCTGGTGGAGCAGCTGCAAGTCTTGGCCATCACGAATGCCAGCAGCAGTGTCGACGGTGTCCCAGGGCGTGATTCTGTTAGCAAACCGTTGCTTCGCCTTGCAACGCTCGAACCTCAGTCTCAGCCTCTGCAATGATAATTCGCCGTTTTCAAGTGGATCGGGCACCCCCGGGTGAGGATTGGCATCACTGGTATGTTGACGAAGCGCAGGTATCACGCCACGGATAGAGAGTAGGCAACACGCCTTGGTTCTTGCCTTTTGTGTCTCAAGTGTCTGAAGTGTCTGGAGTTTTCGTTCCAGCGTAGTAACACGAGCGCGCAGCAAGTCAATCACATCATGCGCTGCTGCCAGCGTGGGTGGAAACGCAGAACAAACTTCGTTCATTGGACAAGATTCTTACGCGATGTCACATGTTGCTGTGTATTGGGTAGTCATGTGCATCACAACTCTGCACACAGGCGACGGCACATCCCGTCGATCACTGGATGGCGATCAGCCCCGAGCATTGACGGTCAGTACGCCACGCATGTACGACCCCAATAGAGTTTCAAGGACGATATGCTATAATCTAGCTCTAAAGGCATCCTGCTCCCGCTGAGTTTCAAACGACACCATGATCGAGTGGCCAACATGTAGAACTGCGACGCCTGCAGCTTTTTCAAACAGCGCCCCGCAGACCGTGCTGAAATGTGTGTTGCCTAGCGAACACAACATCTGCGTGAGCATTCTGCGTGAGCATGGCAGCCATGCGTGAGTTGGCGTGCCTCGTGCATCTTCAGCGCGGGCGCACTTTCGCCGCTTGTGGCCACTATCATGCATATCGGTACGCTGGTACACATGTGGAACCAATCCTGACAGCTGCTTACGCAATCCAGTTCCAGACTGTGAACATCAATCTGCGTCGCGTACATGCACTATTTAAAACAGGGGAGAATCCATTACGCAGGACAGAAACGCCTGGCGCGCGACGATGAGTTGGGGCAGTTGTGCAGGCCCCGCTATGCAAGTTCATGTGGCAGCCCCTGAGCTTGAACACGACATGCGGCACCACGAATCCGTGTGCGTTCCGACCATACGCGTTCGGTATCAGCACAGCACTTTTCACGAGTGTCAGCTCTGTCGCATCCGCGACGGGCAGCGAGCTCTCGCACGCGTCGGGCCAACGCCGCCTTTCCGATGTGTGGCGATTGTGAGTCTGAATGCGACACCATCACACCTCGTGACGGCGCGGGTCTGCCCGGGGTCCGCGCTGGAAGTCAAACATCTGCTCTCATCAAGACGCATCCTCGTGAGGTGGTTCGGTCGTTCCGCCACCTTGTGACAGATACGTGGTCAGGCGCCTCCGAACCAAAACGTGATGATCATCACGTGCACTGGGTCTATGCCATAGATCTGGGTCTTTCTCAAGGACATGTTGCGATGAAGCGTCTGTGGGCTGCCCGACGACACGTGCATGAGCGTTCAGTCTCATCCTGACGCACATGCATCCACGTGTGCTCGCATCGGAATGGGTGCGACACACTGCGGCCACAGCCCGACATGCGGGGGAGTGCCCGAGTTGGGCCGAATCGAGCGTTTTTGGACGCGCAGCGCGTTATCATGACGCGCATGCATTCCAGTGGCGCGCCTACGACGCCTCGACAATCCCCTCATGCCACGTCGATGGGAGAGGCTGTAAAGGCGTGCATGATCGAACCCGACACGTGTGCAGATGACGCCTTCCGAAGCTAGACTGCGCGTCATCAGGCCATGCACGCCGGAGCGCCATTCGCGGCCGTTCGTGCGGAGATGCGCTGGCCCACAGGTATCGCCCGGCAAGGGAACGCGGAGTGGAGCCGATTCGTGTATTGAGAGTTTATTTTGGTAGTATCACATGCTGCCTAAACGCGAGGCAGGCGTGCCATGATGTCGAGGTTCCAGCGTGGCTAGAGGGGATTGGGGCACAGCCTGTAGCAGCACGCGTATGATACTTCATGACTGCAGGCGCACCAGGGCGGCCTCAGCCGCCATCACGAGCTGATGAAGTGTCACTCACCTCAGCTGAGACTGAACATCAGTTCCAAAACAGGCACGATTAGCACCACCTTGTGCTACAGTCCCTCAGCAGCTTTGGGGTGGATCCAGGGCAGTGCATAAGCAGGGCTGCATGTGCATTCAACTGCATTAAACAGATTGTATAGCACCAATTGCATCACACTGTTCTGGGTCTGTGGAGGTCAGCCCCAAATACCAAGGTTCCTGCTCGTGGCTCCATGGTGCTTGTGCATGTGCTTGGGATTCTTCAGCCGGACATGAAAGCACTGTGCAGGTTGCTTGGGGTGTCCTCCATTGAAAGGAGACAATTTCTTACTCCGTTGAACGATGGTCAGGCTGGAGTGGAAGCTGAGGTACGGCCCGGGAGGTGGAAATGGTCGCGCCAGAGAGGAAGCTGAAGTAGGGCCCTGGAGGAGGAAATTGTGCAACATACTCATAGGTGACCTTGACGGCTCTGGAAAACGCAGCCCTGGCCAGCTTCTGCCAAGTGGACTGTCGCGACAGGCCGTTGGAGTGGTTAGCCAGTCGCGCAAGCTCGCGGGTGGCGAACGACACGGCTAGCCGCTCAACTAGCGAGATTGGCTTAGCAGCCTGGATGTCCAGTCTTAATGTACGTCCCGGAAACAGAACGTCCACTCCATGACACATACGCTTTCAGAATTGTTCTATTCGCATCCATTTGCACATTTCCCTGGCCAGTCCAGCTGTGTTCCACTACCTCCAGCGTTCAAGTGTACTCGGCACACTCCTGTCAGCCAGCTTTCAAATTTCTTATTACATGTGTATTTGCAAGGCGTGCAGAGCTTGCAGACGTTCATGGATGCGGTGACGTCTCAGACGAGCACTGCACAGCTGGTGGAGTCGGACAGCCTCACGGCGAAGGTGTGAACTGCCTAAGCGTAAATAGACAACCAAAGACGCTCAGTAAGAGCTTCCATGCGAGCTGAACGTGTTGCATGTTGTGCAGACCGCACAGTGCGAGGTCATGGCGCTCTCGTCCACTGTCCCTGGCCATGGCTTACATCAGGACGCCCCGCTGCCTGCACGGCACGATTCAGATGCAGCTGTACAGTCTAGCAGACTGCCTGATGCGTTGCGTGGACAGATCCGTACGTTGTGCGGAGGTCCAGACCAACGCGATGCAACAACAGGGCAGGGCATGGCAGCCACCCTCTACCCAGTCGCAGACGGTGTTAAAGATGCGGACAGTCCAACTGAACCAGATGCCACAGGTACACCGTCCAGTATTCAGACTCGGTGAACTTGTCACCAACTTGACTCTAGATGATCTTTGCGCATGGATGATATCCCTGCATGTTCTGGCGTTCGTGTGCTCTCATGTGTCGAAATGCAAGATTCATATTTTGTGCTGCAGTTCGTCTTATCGCATGCCTAGTCGTTTTTGCGCGTTTGCCAGTGAAAGCTGGATTCCGAACGCACGCTCTCTGGGTTTGTGGTCATGTCGCTTTGGCAGCAAGACAGCGGCTTCATTGGCCGTCAAGTGTTCATGCCAGCTCATGGCAGGCCGGCGCATGATGCGGTCCATGAACAGCGTGCCGTCACCTCCGGTGAATCACGCCGCGTCGCACGTGGGTAACTGGGAACGTGGATCACGGCATGTATAATCCCGGCATCACCTATTTTAACCTTGATATGCATCCATGTGCAGCTCCAAATATTTGCAACAATCTTCCGCACCGTGCGCACACATGGCAGAGCATATCTCAGCCGGGCTGATGGAAGCCGAGGCCCACTGAGGCCCGCGCCATGCTTGCAACCAAATTTCAGATGTTACGCCCCACAAATCCTGAGGGTCGTGGACGTGATTGCCACGCCCTCCGCCGCGCGAAGTCACTGACCGTGACGGCATCGCAGCCAGCCAGGAAACAGCTGCTGTTTTATGCATGCGACTGGTTTACGCATCATCTGCACCACGGCAGCGTTCATGTATGGTCATCTGATGTGGCCCTCTTCTCCTGATCAACGCAGCGCAGACAGTTTTCGTTACTGTGACACCAGGCAGCCACCCAAGCTTGATCATACCTCACCACCCCGGGCTGTGCCCACCACCAGTGCCACCACGCGGCATCCTATAGTATGTGGCGGTTGCGCGTTTGCATGGCTTATACCAGCATTTGAGCCCATTCCACGCTCAGCCATGAGCTCCTATCATGTTACTGGGACTGCCTCACAGAAGCCCACATCTGTGACAGGCAGGTTCTATGACAGTGGCTGGCTGATCCAGCACACACCAAAATGGACCGTCCCACCATTTGTGTCATGATAAACCAGTGCCTCCTTGGGTTCAAGGTGAAGGTTGACAGTTCAGTCCTGTTTGACCTGTCAAACAGGTCAGAGCCAACAAACTCTGAAGCACGAGCTAGGGAGTTGTCACTCAACCATGTAAATTGTCAAAACATACTCTACCAAAAATGAAAGCAATGCTACTGCAGACTCTGGCGTTTTTTGTAGTCATGCAGAAATATCAACTGTGGCTTGTCAGCATGCCATCCCATGGTGTGTCAGCATGCGCATGCTGCTCAATTCACCATCCCATGTGTGCAATTCCCGGTGGCAAAGACTTCCCACTGTGTAGCCTTATCCTACAGCTTTCTCATCCATGGAATGTCCACTACAGAAACACGATGCGCCTGTCCAGTTGGCCTGAGTTCAAATTGCAATCAGACTGCAAGATGGAATGCCTGCATGAGCACTGTTTGACATTTTGTCCGTCTCCATGCCAGAACTGGGTCCACCTGTGGCAGCAGCAGCAGTCAGCAACACAACAAAGTTCCGAACGGAAGTGAAGTACTTCCCTGAGGAACTATTGTTACCAATCGTCCAGAGATTTTCATCAAGTCGACATGCTGACGCCACAACGGTGCCACAACGGTCCCGGTTGCCGGAGGTTTCGATGTCCAAATGGATACGGCGATGTAATCATACATACAACAGGACAGGACAGGACATACAACAGGACATACAACAACTGATTCGAGACCTGTACGCTGTTGCGTGATGCACCTGTGACCACCTGTGACCGTGCCCCTCTTCGTGCCCCTCTTCGATGTAACGACATAAAACAGGACAGGACACGACGGATGTATTGGTATATGCTGCTGTCAATACCTGCAGCTGTATCCCATATGTCTGATTGGTATATGCTGCGGATGCCGGCATGATGCACTGGGTCCTGCACCTGTGCCCCACGGCCAGACATGGCCTTTGGCTGACGCCGGGTTGTGGTGGAGGGGCCGCCGCGAGGCTTGCCGACTCGTTCTGGTGGGGGCGCATGTGTGTGCGGATGGGTTTGCAGCGAGAAATTGTAGCCGGGCGGGTGCAGGGGTGGTGCTAGCTGTCCGGCAGAGCAGTGAAGACGGTGGCGATGGGGACGGCCTGGAGGGCATGCGGAGCATGCTGGCTGTCTTTGGGCCGATCGAGAACAGCAAGACCCTCACGCCACCCCCGGGCAATCCGGGCGTGCGGCTCGCGGTGTTCAAGTACGGCTCGCACCTCGACGCGCAACACGCGGTCGCGGCGATCGGCAGCAGCGCCCGCACCTCCTTCTCGCTGCACCTGCTGAACCACCGCGGCGACATCGTGCACCCGGCTGCGCCTGCGCGTCCGGCGGCGTCGCCCGGGCGTGCCGGGGACGTGGCCGGGGACGAGATCACGCGCCGCTCGAGCTCGGCGTCGACGCCGACGAACAACACGGACTCGACGAGCGCGAGCACGTCGATGGCGCTCAACTATGACTTCCTGCACGACACGCACCTGCCGCCGCACAGTGGCCCGGCAGCCGCGGCGGCGGTGCCCCCGCCGCGCGGCGGCAGCTTCGTCGCCGCATCGGCTGCGCCACCGCACCCGCATGAGCAGCAGCTCGCGGCGGTGCCCGGCTCCGGCGGGTTCCCACAGCATGCGGCCCCGACGACAAGCTCGCCGTTCGACCCCGCGAATCTGCAGTATCTCCTCGCCGCTGGGCCTTTCAGCAGCCAGACGCGTGCCGGCCTCTTGGGGCTGCTCTCGCAGACCCCGGGCTCCTTGAGCGGCCCGGGCATGGGTGGCGCGGCAGGGCTCACCGCGGCCCGCCCCACCCAGGTGCCGAGCCCGCCAGCGGGCAACGCGGACTACCTGACTGCGTTTGACCCGAATGAAGCGGCAAGGGATGGCCTGACGGCGCGCACGACCATCATGATCCGGAATATCCCTTGCCGCTGGACGGCGCAGGACCTACTGTCGGTGCTCTCCGCCGTCATCGGTGACACCTGGGACCTTTTGTGCGCCCTTTCCCATGCACGCCACCCGGCCCTTGGCCGGCCTGCTTCTGGTTGTGTCCTCGCCGGACGTCGGATCGGGGCCCGCAAGTGCTGTGTGTGATGCAGGTACATGCCGTGCAAGAATTCGGACGTTGCGCATGCCGGATACGCGTTCATGAACTTTAAGACCGCGTCGGACACGCTCAATCTGTACGCGGCAATGCACGGCCGCTCCTGGCCGAACACACGGTCGAGCAAGATCTGCGAGATCCGGTACGCGCGCATCCAGGGCCGTCACCTGCTGAGCCACCTCTTCGCGTCCGACACACAGGGTGCACCGTCGGCGGCCTTCCGCGGATACCTCGCCTTCCCGGCGCACGGGTCAGTCGTCGTACACGGCCCAGAGGCCGGTGCGGTGCGCGCGCAGGGCAAGCGCGGCCGCGGCAGCGGCCGCAAGGGCGGCGGCCGTCGCGCCGCGGCCGTCCCGATGCCGGTGCCCCACCCGGCCGACATCCTCGGTGGCGGCCTCGGAGGCCGCGGCGGCTCCGGCGTGCTGCCCGGGGGGGCGCAGTGGATGCTACCCCAGGGCATGCCCGCAGCGTGCCATCAGTGGCCGCCGCAGCAGCAGCAGCACGGGCACGGCCGCTTGAGCCGGGGCTTCTCATCGTCAGGGATGCCAGGGTTGGGCATGGGTGATGCCGGCGCGATGGCGGCGGCCCTCGGCGGCCCGGGCAGCCTGTTCTCGCAAGGCGCTCCGTCCCTGCAATCGGACCCTTCTTACCATGCCGACGTGCGTGCCCTCATTCCGCGTCAACGTCACCGCCAACGACGAATGCGTACTGTCATGCTATGCATCTAGTGTATGCTTCTTGAAGGGTGTGTTGCCTCCCTTGGAGAGGGCGGCCGCGATCCAGTGTGCTGCGTGACAGGACAACGCTGCTGTGCAGGACCCGGGGCAAGCGTTTCATCTGCACAGCATGCTCAGCGCGCTGACGCAGTCGATGGAACAGCAGCAGCAGCAGATGCCGGACCTGCCCCTGAACATGGGCTCCTAGCGCGCCGCAGAGGTGCGGCCGGCCGGTGGAGCGGCAGGTGCGCAGGCGCAGGGTCGACGACGCGGCTGTGGCCGCCTGCTGGCCGCCGATGGCCCTCGGGGCTCCAAATAAGCAGCCCATGCTGGGGCGCAGGGTAGCCGCTGTGGCAGCCTCCGGCTCCGCGAGTCTGCCGTCCCGGCACGGCAGGGGGTTCCCCACGGGGGGGGGCGCTGCCGCAGCGGCTAAGCGCATGGCTGTACGACTGGCGGGTGGTGCAGCGATGAAGCACGACTGCGCAGACCTGGCCACCTGCTTTGGCTAGTTTTCGCCTAGACTTTTGGCACTGAGAGTGTGTGCGGAGACGTGCGAGCAGAGCTTGCGGGAGTTTTGGGGTCTGTAGGTGATGTGCGGTGCGCAGCGGCGGAGGCGTGGCAGCTCTGGCTGGTAGCGGCGGCTGCGCCGACGCAGCG
>JAUMHO010005640.1:0-14150 GCA_032360965.1 Ulva armoricana | reverse complement strand
TGACGGCCAGCCAGACCAACGGCTGGTGACGGCCAGCCAGACCAACGGCTGGTGACGGCCAGCCAGACCAACGGCTGGTGACGGCCAGCCAGACCAACGGCTGATGACGGCCAGCCAGACCAACGGCTGGTGACGGCCGGCCAAACCAACGGCTGGTGACGGTGGCCGGTCGTCGCCAGGACCGACGTCTTGAGTTGCGGCCCCGGGAGGGTGTCCTGGGGACCAGCACGCGGGACAGGCTGTGAGAGAACCTTATGGAGGACCCGAGAAGGCTTAGAAGAGGGCCTGCTTGCGGGACGCCATGCGGGACATAACCGCTGCGTTGGCAGCACTAAGGATTGCAGCTCCGATCAGCTTGTTCTTGTCTGTGACGCGATCGTTAGAATTGCCTGCAGGTACTGCCTCCACTCATAATGCTCACAAGAACCCACGTTTCAATTCATGCTTCAATGACGGGAGGCAGCTGTTTTGCCATGCAGCGCTAGGCTGTGCCACATTTCCGTCGGAATCAGCTCAAACCCATGTTCAGCTCTATCCCACGACAATGAGCAAGGGTGCTTGACAGTCATGCGGCACCTGACACGTGCTGCCAGACAAGAGATGTCTGTCCTGCAAGTTGCCCGTGTCAACTGGGTTGACGCCCTCCCTGCTGTAAAACAGTTCGGATCTGGTCTACTCTAGCATGCCTGCCTGGTAAATGTAAAATGTAAATGTGACACGCTCATGCCACAGTTTACAAGGATCTTGTCATCTTCAGAAGCCTGGAACCACAAGCCTTGGGTGGCAGCTGCCGGGCTGCACTGTTACAGGGCAGTTGCCGAGTTTGTGCAGCGCTGTAGACGACCGCACTGTGTGCCGGGTTCAGCCGGTGCTGGCCGGTCATGGTGATGCAAAGGCGGTATAGACAGCAGCAGTGTGATGCATGCCAAGCATCGGATCAAGCATCGAATCAACGAGACAGATGCGGGGGAATGAGAGTGGTGGGTGCTGAGAATGGCAGGGACATACCGGCGATCTGCTGGATGGCGAGGCCGGAGAGGACGGCAGAGGTAGCAGCCGTGATCTTGGCAGCCCGGCGCTGCGCAGCGCCGTCACTGTTGCCTGCGAGCACCACGTGGGCGCCGGCCGCCCCGAGTGCAAGGCCCGCCAGCCGTGCCATCGGGTCGCTGCGGGAGCTGCCTCCGAGGCCACCCTTCAGGATCTGGTTCTGCAATCCACCGCAGCCGCTGAGCTGATGACAGAGCAGCCCAGATGTTGGCATGTTTGTGTACGCCACTGCAAGCCACTCTGTGCCCGCACGATGCAACCTTCTGCCTGCCAGCCGCAGCCATGCCACACACAGACAGTGGCTTCGAGTGGCAGGGCATGAAGAGCAAGTATCCCTGTTCAGGATGCTGGAATCTGTCGAGAACATGAGGCTGAGTGCTGCAGGAGGCATGGAGATGGAGGCACACCTGTGACCAGGCCGGCTTGGCGAAAAGAGCAGCAGCAGACATGCACATGAGCGAGCCCTCGCCGGTGAGGATGGCCTCGTCCGAGGTACAGTCACGACCGCCGATTCTCATGCTTTCCTGCATCACACGAACTGGATTGGAGGATGAATCGTGCACATAGCCTGCAGCAAAGAGCAGCGCTGAGGCCATGCGGGTCATGCTGTGGCATGTGCCAGTGTATATATGCAGTAGACAAGAGTAGCTATTTTGTATCGGAAGCTATGATACGAGGGTGTACTGCTATGGCATGCTGCAGCACAATGCTGGAGGGCTTTGCACAGGGACAGCTGCAAGGGGCCCCGGGGCTCTTCCTGGACTGCTCGTATGGCCCCGTGTAATTATAATCTACGCATTCTGCCAAACTGCTGCATCATGCAGGCTGCGATAGTGGAAGAGGGGACGCGATAGATTCGCGCATGTCAACGTGCTATGCTTGCGTACTACGGAGCCAGTCGATCTTCTTGTAGACACTGTTTGATATCGGTGCACTTACGTGTGACCATGCACCACGCCAGCAACGACAGACAAGCTGAATCGCCCACA
Organism: Ulva armoricana; assembly: GCA_032360965.1. NCBI lineage: Eukaryota > Viridiplantae > Chlorophyta > Ulvophyceae > Ulvales > Ulvaceae > Ulva > Ulva armoricana. The sequence continues at coordinate 12,114 of JAUMHO010005640.1, read as the reverse complement.
ACATATTCCTGTCAAAGCTTCACATCTAAATGGATGTCGAGCATGGACTAAGCCCATGTCTGTGAGGATTTGAAGGCTGGACGTTGACATGCAACGCGAGGAGCTCCCCCTATTTTCCATGAACCAAGGTGACGGTTTACTACTTGCTCTAATGCAAATACAGACAATCTGTCGCAGACTTAGGCTGAGCGGCTTGCGCGTGCAGCGCAGCCGCTGCTGCGACTTTTGGTCAACATGTACAGATTCCAGGTGATTACACAAATCACGAGAATCCCAATACAGCTGTAGGGAGCAGCGGCATGGCACTTGCGAATGTAATTGCTGTTTCAATCAACTGCACTGTCGGATTTGAATCTGGTTGTAAGTCACACCTTTATGTTTCTAGACGACAAACGAGGCTGGTTATCAAGTTGCACTGGTATCGAGCGATTCCGGGGCATACGGGGGCTGGTGCCCATTATAAATGCCGATGCGGTCGTGATCAACTGGTGCACCTGAAACAACTTTCGCGCACAGTAGTTGCTGTTCAGTGTTGGCCAATCGTGGTGGCATGCACGCTGTACACTTGCGTGGCAGTTTCCTGATTCTGCGTACGTGGCTTGACCAGCCTGGACCTCAAGCAGCGCAGCCGCCTATCCTCTCGACCCGCTCGACCACACATACGGGTTTGGCAGCAGCAGCTTGCATCTGACACATCTTACTCAGATATAATGCTTTTCAAATGACTTATTCAGACGTCGTCGCGAGACGTTGAAAGCAGCTACGCATGTGTAGACAGCAGCTCAAACGCAGTGCCATGGTCAACCCCTCTTTGGATCACTTTTGTGGGTCGGTTGTTGATGTATACTCAACCCTAGGCTTGTATGCTTTCACACTTTCCAGAGACTCTTTCCAGGTCATGGGAGGCGAGTCAATGTACCAATTAGCGTGATAACGTGCAAAACAACTGCTTCAAAAAGTAGTCTACTAGAACCACACGTATTGCGTGTGAGCGCCCCTCATTCCCCAAGAACAGCGTTCAGTCTAGCAGACCTGGCAAACCAAACCAAATCTGAATACCTGGGAACAGTTTTCAGAGGTGCGCCCCAACAAATCACAGCGAATGCTCTACACAGGCTGAGACGGCTGTGTCACGAGTGAGTGCATCTCATCCGCTGCAACTGGAGCAATAGCGCACACAGGTGAACAGCAACAGCGTGAACGCGACCGTGCCAACGGCAGACCGCGCCATGGTAGGCTGCAGGCAACAGTCGACCCATTTGCCCCCTTGGCCCGTAGTCCCGGTTATCCGGGGATGTCAAGGTCCTTGTAGGATATGGCGAGTAAGTGTCACATTTACATTTACAGCTTGATGTGTGTGCGGCTGTGAGGCACCCAGTATCAGACGGGTTCAGCTTGCATGAGTGCTGTAGCTTGCATGAGGCACGTGCCTCGCCGTGGGGCAGATTCTTCGCTGCAGACAGCTACTGCATCGGACAACCTGTGTGATCATGTACGCCCTAGGGCGCGTGGCCGATGCTAGGAACAGCAAAGCATTTTTCTTTCACCACCCGATGTGAGTGTTTCAAAATTTTGCCAGCGTGACCTTCCACGCATACACCATCATCATGCCATGTCTGGGTTTTGCATCATTCGCAAGGAAGAGTTGGAGGGCGTTACGATCAGGCAGGATGGCATCAGCCAGCCGACGGCGCCCATAGTGCTGCAGATTTGGCATTGGGATGAGTCTTGCTGTGACCATGTCATGCCATCCTGAGGTGAACTCATGACAGCATACACTCAACATCTGGCGTTCATGTCTACTGCATGCAAACTGCTCTGGTGCACTCGCTGGAAGCCATCCCAACAGTCCTCCAACAGCACAGCGAATGGGGCCAGGCGCCACACAGGTACAAATTGAATGAGACACCTAATTATGGCTAACCGTGTAGCTTGTGGCACCATGTGTGACTGCCAGGATTGCTGCCGCTGCAGCTTTGCACACAGCACCAGCCTGTCCATGCCAGTGAGAATGTGTTTGCATGTGCCCCGCTTTCCACGTGCTTCCGCTCGGTGTTTGAAATATACATACGGCGTGAGCGAAGGGCAGGCATCAAACCCCCCACACACCTGAGAGCTCTTCAGTCAGATGCCTGAAGAATGCACACAGTCCAGGGCAACACAGCCGGCAGCGTCACTCAGGCACGGCCCGCATTCCGTGTGCTGTGACTAGTATTCAGTCCTGCCAGCTCGCAGCAGCCTTGAACCATGCCTTCCAAGGGCGTGTCACAGAAACCGCTGGGTAGCATGCTGCTGTGTGGTAGCACATGCCAGCGCATGCCTCGCACGTTCGCCGTGCCATACACTGCATGCAGCCTTACACAAGCCTCCACGGCAGTCTCACCAGCTGTAAACCCTTCGCCAAAGCAATCCCAGCGCACACGCGTGCGCATCTGGCTGTGTTGGCAAACCACACACGCCTCCGCACACACTGACCGGAAACTAGCCTTCACTTATTCACCCGGGCATGCATTCTGCCGGTCTCATCCCCAGCCGCCGCTGCTCGTGTGCTTGCTGCAGCGATGGGGCCCGCGCGGGCTCACTTGCGGCAGCAGCTCTTTTTGTTGCGCTTGCAGGTGTGAGCAAACAAGACGGCAGCATTCACGGCGCTGATGCCAGCGATGACCTTCATCTTATCGCCCTGTGCTGCACGGGAATCTGCGGGGCCGCGGAGTTGAGACAGCGCGAGGCCGGCGGCGATCGAGCTCGCCACCGCTGCAACAGTTGCCGCCCTACACCCATGCATCCTTTTTAGGGAGCACGCCTTGGCCACAGGCAGCCCTGCTGGGGCTGTGCCAGTGCCCCTGGCGTGACTTGGTAGCCTGGAGGCAGTTTCATCCACACCACAGCTCAGCTGCGGACAAGTTGCAAAAGGACCCTGTTGTGAAAGCTGGATAGCACGATTACTGACGCATAGTTGAACATTATGCCGGCGGATTGCAAGCCTGTGCTGCTGGAGATGTGGCGGACAGAAGATTTTGTGACATACGGGGTGGGCTGAAGAGAAGGCCAGGGAGAAGGCCAGGCAGCTGTCTTGATGAGCAAGTATGCTGGTCGTGATGGACAGTGTCACACGTGGCACAGCGGAACTGAGCAGGACATTGCAAATATCCCGAAGTGTATGTGAGACATATTAGGACATGTGGTGTGTAGCAGTGATGCAGGGGCCTGCAGCAAACAGGTAGCATGTGCTGTTGACTGTTTCCGGTCCTCAAACAGGTTCCTTACTGTAGTCACCTGGTGATGAGTCAAGTCGGCCTTGATGAATCTAGCAGGCAAGTGAATGCGCAAGGACTGATATCCTGCCATCGTGGGATGCCGTGGGGTGCCGAACCTCGGCTGAGCTGGGGGTGGGTTGTAGCTGGCCAGACACCATGTGGACGTATGGCCCTGCCGCATGCGACAGCGCCCCAGACGAAACAAATCGTCTGGCAGCAAGGATTCCCAGCCCAAATTCACGGCTGTGTTATGATATATGGTGCAACATAGCAGGCTTGCTTAGGGCAAACGACTGTCAGTAGCTGTATTGGAGCAATGAATGCTTGCTAGAGCAGCATGCCACATACTCAAGAGCACACACGACATAGCGAAAGCGCACTTTTTGTTTTTCTTGTCGTCCTTCTTCAGGCTTGACGTCATGACAAATCCAGAAGTCAGCAGAAGGGCTGAGCCAGCTATGCGTGTAGCAGTGTCATTGCGGGTAGCAGTAGCCGTTAGCACGGTGTCCTGCACGTCAGGACAACACATGACACTTCACCTTGCCATTGTTGCATTGTGGTCGAAAGGCGGTATGTCGGTGGTCTGAACACACAGGGTCGTCAGGCTTGCGCAACGTACCTGAGCCTTGGACGGCTTGACCAACATTGAGAGCCCCTGCCCGGCACCAACGGCGCCCTCGGTAACAAGAAGGGCTCGATCCCATGACATTCGCTTGGGCTTTTCTTCCTCAACCTCGATCACCACCGCCTTTACTGGCTTGCGGGAGAAGAACTCGCGGATCTTGTCCATATTTCACCTGCGCATGTGCCAAACCAGACTGGAAAAACTATCAAGGGCGACCTCTTATTCTAAGTTGATTGCATTATTCATGTCTCGCGTGCGGAAGCCTCTAAACTCACGTCCGGCATTCATAACAACGGACGCTCCGACACCAAAATGCGCGCATGTTACCACCAGCGTAATACACTAACGCAGCAAAGGTTTGGTGATCAAAGCTAATTCATGACAGCCTGCGAGCATACCGTTTGGGCAGATCAGATCAGGCGTACGAGACACGTCGGATTCGACACACGGAACGGATGAAATTGGAAATGCTCCGTCACGCATGGACGTGAAACCCTCAAAATGACACAGCCGGTGGGCCATACCTGCCATCATCAGTTGAAGCTTGGTTGGGATCGCCATGTACCTGTTGCAATTGTGAATGTGCATGGGTGTCGTGAAGGGCGCCAGCCACAGTTGGAGGAAATGCCGCGGCTGGTCCTCGCTAGTTGGGTGCTCGCAGCCCGCCCAGCACGCTTGTTCCACAAGAGTGGTACAGTGCTGACCGCAATACATGGTTATATGTTTTCCTGTTAATCAGACGTCCTGCTTCTTCTAGTCAAAGGGTGCCCACCCCTTGTTGCAACAGCTCCGCTTCTTTGTGTCGTTGACGCAGTGGCGGGAATTGTCCAAAACGCTCCTTTCAACATAGGTGCGAAGGGAACACCACGTCCACTGAACACCAGATTGTACCTTCCAGCCACCTACGCATACACGACGCCCTGACCGTACCAATGTCGGCGGACATTCTGGTGAAGGGCGGGCCTAGCCACGCCATGAATTCATGCTTAAGATTTCTAAAACTTCCATTATTATCTTAGCCAGTTGCATCTGAAGGGATCAGTGTGTGGATATGTGCAGCTGCCACGGACACCAAGGGTCCGTTATCACGATCGCAGTCATGGGTCAGCAAATAGCACGGCGGTTGTCTCGTGGCTAAATGCCCTAGAGATCTAAAATGGCACTATGATCCAGAAGTCACTGTTTTCCATGTCTTCCCCAAGTCATGCCTGGACTTTCCTGTACAGACCATTTGGTTGTACCAGAAGATGTGTCCCGGGTCCTGGCAATTTCAACCAGCCACAGCCAGTTCATCGTTGCAGAAAACAAGCAGTAATTGACGCGCGGACAGTAATGGCCATGTTTAGCTGGTTTCATTCCCGTCAGCCAGCGGCAATGGTGTTTGCATGTTTGGACATGTTTTCATGTTTTTGCCCAGTTCAGACCGTCCCTGCATGTGCTCTCTCTGCCTAGTGACTACAGGCTCATCACGTACTAATCTGTTGTGCAGCTTTGCAAACAATCAAGCGAATTGCACACGTTTGGGACACACAGCGGTGCTGACCCATGAACAATGTGCATGCTCCAATGTGGGAGAGAGGCACCATGCCGCTGTGCTAGCGCCAGTAGGCTTGTCGAGTTGCTACCAGGTCGGGTATTTAGTGCCTCCTTGTCCCACCTCTTTTGATCGGCTGCTGCACCGGATACCCTTTTGGATCATGAGGCGTACTCGGTCTCGTCTCTTGTTAAACACCCAAGTGGATCACGGCTGAAGCTAGTCACGAGTTATTGGTGAGTATCCAACACCAAGCCGGGCCATCCTGGTGGTCATCTCCCAGAAACACTCATGAGAACGTCTGCAGGCACACAAGCCATGAGTCTGAATCGATCATTCGCTTGCAAGTTTCAGACACACTCTGATGTCTCTGGTCATGAAGTTTGATCGTGGATGGCCCTGCTGCAGCTCTTACACAAGTGCTGTTTGTCTGCATCATGTCCATGGTACCAGGCATGGGTGTTGTTGACTAAGGGTCACTCATAGCAGCTCATCCAAGCTGCAGTGCTCGCTTCTCGCTGCTGTGATGACGTGTTGCCAGCCCAGGGGATTCTGCTGCTGCGGTTCCTGGCTTGCAACTGCAGCTGTCGTGATCCGGTGTCCGGTTCGTCGTTTTCTGAGTGTCTCTCGCTGTTGCCATGCACTTGTTGTCTTGCATTTGTCGTCGTGCATGGGGATGCATGGGCGTGTGGCTGCAGGAAGGCATGATGGGTAATGCTCCATGCCATGGATGATTCTGATCACTCTTTCAGTCATTTTAGTTCCAGTACTGCTCTTCCGTTACTACTGCTGTTACTGTGAGATTAATTGCTGTCAGCCTCTGCTGGAAACTGCAAACGCTGTTGCCTTGGCAATTTGGTGCCAAAGCATAGCTGTTGTAGAGCCAGGTCTCGCGAGAGGCCATGTTGAAAGATGCACGTGGTGGAGCCAGTGGGCCGGGCGGAGTGCTCCCTTCGAACCCAAGATGTCCGTGATGGGCCAAACTGAACAGCAACTTGTACATGCCATACGCCGTATCGTTCTTCTCATGCGCACTTGTACATAGGTGTTTGACAGCCATGGGTGATCACTAGCGCATGTGTGCATGAGTGCTGTCAAGTGGCGCGTGTGCCTGCCACCCCGCACAAGGCAGGGATTGAGACGTACCGGTCTTCAGATCTTTGCATCCACACACAGTTGTGCGCGACACACATGTGATTTACGATATTTCCTGGCTTCCTCAGCTACGGGCAAACGGATGCTTTTTGGACCTGGCCATGCCAGCCAGCGGTGGCGCGGGGGCAAATGCATGGTTGAGTTTGCGAGTAGGCGCGAACGGGGCCGCATGTACTACCAGCAAATCAGATAATTGGGGAGGTGCGTGTTTCAAGGGGCAAGTAGTGGAGCGTATGCTTGTGAATGAGCGCTTTGCGTTGCTGCATATCTGGCCATCTGTAGCGACAGGCAGGTTGTTCCTTTGCATCGCACCATGATCACGGTTCGACCTACTCAGTCGGAAGAGGAGAGACAGACTTGCTTCAGCATTCGGCGCGAGGTGTTCGTGGTAGGTCAGAACGTGCCTGAGGATGAGGAGATGGACGAGTTTGACGACGTTGTTCAGCACTACATCGCGTTCTGCGGGGACGAACCAGTGGGCACAGGCAGGCTGCGTCCTGTTGACGATTTGTTTATCAAGTTCGAGCGGGTACGTGCGAAATGCCACAAGGTCGATGACCGCACTCCCGCGGGCACCGGTGCCAGCACGCCACCTCAGCTGCCTGTGACACAATTCCTTCCGATCCCTGCCATTGCTGTGTACGTAGACTGCCTCAAAAAGTACCTGCACAACTGCTAGATTGCTCTAGCACGCCTCGCTGTAAGTTTCTTGTGTGTTCCGATCCACGCTGCACACTGTATGTTGTGCATGCACAGTATCCTCTTTCACGCACTCCTGCCTGCAGCAAACAACGTTCAAGTATGATGCATGCCGCAGGTTGCTGTCCTTGAAAAGTGCCGTGGCATGGGGATTGGCCGTGCAATAATGGAGCACATGCAGCAGGTCCGAGACACGAAGCATCCCGACCGCCTTCCCAAACTGCACGGCCAGACTCGAGTTTCAAAGTTCTACGAGGCACTGGGGTGGCAAAAGTGCGGCGAGGAGTTCTCTGAGTGTGATATTCTGCACTACACGTTTGTGCGCTTGCCAGAACAGCCAGCAGCTCTGCCCGCTGCTGCCGATCCCCGCACACCGCCATACATTCGTGAGCTTCTTGTAGAAGCTTAAGCAGTGGCCCACCATGCACCACATGCATACCCGAAACCACTCCATGAGGTTCGCCTCCTCAAGATCCTGTACCGGCCATGCTGCAGCACGACAGGTGGCAGCGCAACAGTGCAGGGGAATTGCGCCTTGAGTAGGGGGGGCGGCATGATCAAATGAGCCCGCTGCCAGAGCAGTGTTCAGAGCGGGCGTCCACCATTACTCAAAAGAACTGGAGGCATGTCGGGGGTCAGAGAAAGCCGAGCTCGTTGGGCCGCATTTGCCGATGTTGACGCCCACTGATGGGTCCACCGAGGTATACCATACGGCCGCCTGTGTGCTGTTGCGCGGCTAGGCATGCACTGGGGTGAACACGGAAGGCATGCAGCGCACAGCCGCCGACCAAGTCACCTCAGTTGCTGCGGACACGTGCTGCGCATCCTCCAGTGTGAGCACGACACAGCTGCAGTGAGTTGAGGGACCAGTTCTATCGATGGCTGAAGCCGTCGCGGCTGAATGCAGTTTGCCGTGCTATCTGCCTGCTTGCCTTGTTGCAGGCGCAGTCGTTGGGCACATGAGGAGGCATATAGACTGTGACATGTGGAGGCATAGAGACTATGACCGCTGTAGTATCGCGGATCCAGCAGGACCGCCGTTTGGGACTGCAAGACGGGTAGTGTGTTACGTCTGCAAATCTATGCAGCTGCTGGTATACATTGATCACATACGGCGGGCAATGTGCCTTTGTCGAGTTTGTAGTAGATGGCACAGGCACAGGGCATGCGGTGTGATTGATAAAGGCACATGGCGCCAAGCCACATGTGCTTCCAATGTCGACGATGTGGGGTGCCCAATCACTGCCACAGCAGTGAACACAGGACTCTTGTCCTCCGTTTCATCGAGTCCTGGGAATCTGCTTTCTTTGGAATCGATTTCAGGGCTCCACAGTTTGCGCCATCTTTCAGTTGCACATCGTTTTAATTAAAATATGAACTCAAGGCTACGTGGCGTGATGACGCCGAAGGCAACATTCAGAACTCGACTTGCCACTGTTGAGCACAATCAGGTTCCAAAGCTATTACATTTTGTGAACACTCCTGCCGGCACGGTGTTAACATCACCGATTGTGCACTAACATCCGCTTAGTGACATGGAAAAGATACACTTTCATTTGCATTCAGAACTATAATGTGGTCGCTGACAGCAGCCGTGACGAGATGGTCCCAAAAACTTTTCCGTGATCACAAATGGCCTTGAAGTTAAGTTGTGTCATCCCTACACGCCAGGCGGTGGCCTAACTTTCCAAACGCAGTGCACACCACACAGTAAGAACATCGCCAACATCAATGTTGCTTTCCCCCCGCTGACTTGGTGGTTTTCCGACATGAACATGAAAGGTCTCTGGCAGACTGCAGGTGAACCCATATCAGCGATAGGGGCACAGATATCTACAAATCATCTATCCCTGCATGCCGACACATGCATGTTGAACTCAGGCGGAGGCACGATGGCAGGGGCTGGGACAAGCGAGGAGAGAAATCGTCACCTTCATAGATAATCAGCAGAGATTGAGAAACGCAAAGAACAAAGGAGCGAAAGAGGGGAATCAAGCAGGTTATTCATCAGTACGTTTCCGTTTGCTCGACTTTTTCTCTTTGTCTTTCTTTTCTTTCTTCTCCTTCTTCTCTTTTTTCTCCTTCTTTTCTTTCTTCTCCTGCATAGGTGCAAGATTTTGCGCAGTTGCTGCTATGTCGCTGGCATTGCCTCCGAATCCCCCCATGTCGGGCCTCGCAAGCGAACGAATCTATGCCATTTCTATCCTTAACCATGACCTGCGAAGGTAATATTGAATCTGAAATGCATCAGGGCTCACCTTTTTCTCTTTCTTCTCTTTCTTTGGTTGCTTTTCATGCTTGTGTTGCACTTTTGGACTTGCCACGGGTGGGGCAATCACCTTCTCGGGCTTTGACACAAGCCGCCCAAGATCGTCAGGGGATAAGCTGACACTCGGGTTCACCGGAATTGCATGCATAATTTTTTCTTGATCTATGTCGAACAGCGCAGCTCTTGGAGCACCTAAAGGCTCCTTGCCAGCGAGTTTAAATAATGAAAACGACGGATGGCTACAAGAACAGCTCCATTTGTAACAGAGCAAACGTTTGTCCCGGCACTTTGCCATATGATGTCATGAGGTCAGAACATATGCAGTGCTTTGTACACGTACCTGTACAATGATGTTGGCCCAGGAGCGCCAGCAAAGCGCTTCTGTATACTTTGCTTGTCAACTAAAGCATGCCCTGCTTTCAGCATCTTAGTTGCTTTCAGTATCACTTGTAATGTCTTGACGGCGCTGTCATCTTGCTCGTGTTCAACATGAGCACTAGCTCCACCCTCGCCTCCGGTCCCATGATCGCTGGTGCGTTGAGCGCTGTCCGACATATTAGTGCAGCAAAAAATTCCTCCAGCACGAGCACACGCGTGATAGGCTCAATTTAGTTGCATGCTACCGAGTGACAGCATTGCGGGGTGCCGCAGAAAGACTCGAATGATACTAACAGGTATCAATTCCAAGACGACATCCGACAGGAATGACTACGTCATAAGTTCATTGAAGCAACGCCGGCACGCTACTGGGGGTAAGCTGGCTGTCACGCGCTTGCAGATGGATACTGCATAAGCGATGCCACCGGCCTAGTGCTTTTGTAGCCAATAATGCTCGGCTGGTGGCTCTAGAAGGACGGCTTTCAAGCGCAGACGAGCATTCACCGCGGCCGCACTGGACGCGCAAAACAGCATGCAGCAGAACCGCTTGTGGCTTCAAGGGAAACGTCACGAGCAACACAGTCCACCTGGAGAACAAATCATATTCTCCAACTTCAACCCTGCGTCCTATATTATACTTTTCATTTGAGGGTGATGTTTAAACGGCAGAAGCACCATGTACCAGCCCAGCGGAGTTGCAGGGCATCTGTCAGACCAACAGAACGCAGAGTCCCAAAGAAAATTAAGATGTATTGAACATAATCAGGGAATATCACGGAAATCTGCTATCTTATGTGTCATTATGGCTCAAGAGATTCTTTAGCATCAGCTACTTTTTCGCACACAACCTCCAGCTTCGTCTTGACCTCCTTGATCAATTCTTCCCCTTGCCACTTGAATTGATGCTCCCTTGTCCGAAGAAAGGCCTCAAAGCGCTCCTGCCCTGTCCCACTCGGCGCGGGCACCACCTGAAGTAGACCCATCATGGGCGTGGCAGTACACAGCATGTGGTGCAGGAGTGACTCAAAGGATACTGTTAAGATGAAGCCAAAAATCACACCTCTACCTTCATGTTCACCACTCCACTGATGCAGATGACATCCCCATTCTTTAAACCGCTGCAGCGATCCGATCGCACTTTACGACCATTCACCTTTGTTCCTCCTGTGCTGTCCAGGTCTTTGATCTTCCATTTCCTTGTCTTTTCATCCCAATCGATTTGAGCATGAAATTGTGATACTTCGGGAATGCGCATCGCTAACCGAAAGCATTCCTCCCTGCTGATGTACGCAGAACTTGAATACAGCGATCGCGTCAAAGTCTCCGAGCCAATTTGATACGATAATCTGAGCTCGTCAGGTAATTTCTCTAGCAATTCCCACCCATCTAGGTCCCTGTGAGCCTGCTTCGGCGGCATTGTGATGAACAAGCACGGCTGCCAGATCACGCTTCCGCAACAGCGTAGAAATTACCGACCGCACCGTATATACCACTTTTTTTTCACAATACATCGGGTTATGCAGCTCTCGGTAAGCATCACCCCTGATTCCGCGGCTGATGTCAGGCTTGCTCCCAATGTTGTTCAGTGGCAGAGGTGCGTTTGGCATTGTTAATCATTCGGCATGCATATGGCCAGCTGTGAGGAACCAAAGCGCGACGGGCTCAACACTCCACTACTGAAGTTCGTGACATAAAACCAACTTGTTGTGGCTCAGCAAGCACCCGATGAGGATTCCAGCGTTACAGGTCCATATGGTTGTCACTGTGTGCCTTGGCCTGCAAGTACCGGTCCAGCATGCAGTTTTCATGGTGCAACTCTTCATGTGCAGATGGTAAGAACATGTTTCTGTCAGTGAACATCTGCACCTCAACCATGATCTGTATTGAACGCTTGGTTAAGCCTCTGTCGAGACAGGCCCTGGTGCACGTGCGCCTTGTGTGCACAAAGCACTCATCTAAACCTATGACCAAACTAAGCGCAGTATTGCTTCACCAGGTGGCATAGCTTCCTGCGACGAAACACGCGAGCTGTCACCATCATTCACTTCCCAAGTGATTATGCACAATCATGCAACGCACCTGCTTCTGGCCTCACCTGCGATGGACACTAGGTTCCATCATATCGATCTAGAGCGCCATAGTCACACAGCTGCACTATCTGCAGGACCCATTGCGACCCAGCGTCACAGCTCGCTGC
>JAUMHO010005629.1:0-14160 GCA_032360965.1 Ulva armoricana | reverse complement strand
TATTCACTGCCGCAGCCCACTGCTGCGGGGGCGCCAGCAGCCCTGCGCCCCCCCCCCCCCCCCATGCACTCCTACACATAAGGGTGTAGTCTCGAACCGGCGGTGTGCCCTGGTGGGACTTATGCGGAGGATGAATGATTAGGTGGTCTGATTTGTGACCTGTTCGCTGTTGCGTGATGCATCTGTGACCGTGCCTGTCTTCGATGCAACACCATACATGGGCGGAGCAGCATCGGCAGATGGGCTGCATTCCCACACCCGCCTGCCCGCCGCCTTGCCCCGGCCCTCCCACATTCCCATGTCTGCAGAAGAGGGGGGGATCATAGGCGCAGCATGCTCAGCACGGCGCGGCGCCCTCGGCGAGGCCCTCACCCGCACAGCAGCGCGGCCCCCAGCGCCATGGTCGGGCTGGTGCCACCCCGGCCACATTCGAGGAGGAGTGCGCGCATCATGTGCATGAGTCACATGCGTGGCTGTGGTTTGCAGCCACGCTCGCCTTGTAGGGTTCCATCGGTGCCTGTCACTGGGGGTGTCAATGGCCTGATGGAAGCGGCAATGCACTCATGCATACATGGGCCATGCGGAGTGGCCTGCGCACCAGGCACAGGGTACGGAGCGGGGGTGCACCCGCGCAGGTGCCGAGGCGGACGTGCTCCGCATGTCACTGCCGCATGCATGAGGCGGCAGATACAGCGCACACGGCCGTTCCACGCCAGCGCCGCGGCCGGCACATAGCGTCGTGCATCTGTGGGGCCAGTAGTAGCGGCAGCCGTAGCAGAGAGGCGCAGAGGAAGAGGCGCGTCAAGCGACGGCGTTCGCGTCTAGAATCCAGTCAGGATCGCGCTGATCATCCGTACATGTACAGATCTGTGTCTAGCCGCAGCAGCCGGCGCGTGAAGCCCGGTGCACGTCATAACGACCGCGCAGCGTGAAGGCTCCGGTGCCGGAGGGGATGCATGCAAGCCGCGGCCTGCCAGGCATGCTGGCCCGGCCTGATCTAGATCTGCCTGCCAGTCGCGCAATACATGCGGCTGTCTGGGCGCCATGTGCCTGGACGCCATGCATGCAGCTACATCGAAGAGGGGCACGGTCACAGGTGCATCATGCAACAGCGTACAGGTCTCAAATCAGACCAGCCTGTCATTCATCCGCCGCACTGCCATGCATGCAGTAAAATCACGTGCACTCGAAGTCCTCGCATGGTGACGCGTGCACGCCGGTGCGGCCGTGGCAAGCCATGCATGCACGGCCGCTTGGAGTCCGGGATGGCGCATGCGCAGGCCCGCCGCTTTGATCACTGCGTTCGTCTCGGGGTGCTGTGGCCGATGCCCGTTTGGGTTTGGCGTGATGCCCAATTCCTGTTTACTTTTATTTTTATTTCACTATTTTCTACCAACTGTTGGCTCGTGTCACGTGGCCAGTGGGGTGCATGACCTGGAGCAGACTTTGCATGATGCCTGTCTCGAAACAGCGCAGATGCAGCAGACTCATCATACATGCATATGTGCCAGGAGTGGATGGCGCAGGCGCTCAGGGGGCTGAGTGCAGCTATGTGCAAAGGGCGTAGCTGGGTGATCAACAGGTGCTGAGTATTCATAACTTTCCGACAGATCGGGAGAGTGCCCGGGTGGGTCACACCCGGTGGCCGAGCGCGTTGATCGAATTCATGGCATGACCGCCGATGCTCGATGCGGCTGCTCCGCGCCTCTCTTTTCGTAACAGTACATGCCATGTGCTAAATGGCCGGTCGGGCGCCACTCACCTGTTCGCACGGGGCTATCTGGCGCAACAGTGCCACGCGTACTCTCGACGACAGCGGCAGGTATGCATGCTCGGCCGGGCGAAGCGTTGTGCCGAGGGTCGCAACTCGGTCAATTGCATGACTGGCTGCGTACGTGGGGGTGCGCAGGCTGTGGCCATGTGGTCACGGCACAACAGTGCCACGCTTGGTAGGAGCATGCACAACGACGGCCTAGTGTGACAAGGTGTGACGAGTTGAAGGTCTGGCAGCGACCAGGCGCTGAGTGCCTTCACTTCCAGACATGTAGACAGACCAGTTGCGGCACTTCCTTCGGGTTGGTTGAACCCAGCGATACAGATAATTCTGGTAATTAGCTGCGTGAACAGTCTTCATGTCGTCGGCACGCTGCTATTGCGAATACTGCGCCTCGAGAGCAACAATGGCGCAGGCAGCTCCAGCCCTGGCGCCCAAGGATCCAAACGAACGCCAGGCCTTCTCGCGATGCTGAAGGAGGATCATGGACATATGGGTGAGTGTAGCACAAGTCAGAGTCTCGGCGTGCCGTTCCATACCGTGTCGGTATTATCAGTCGTGCTTTTCGCTACGCTGCCGCTGTGCGTGACCAGCTCCTTCCCCAACCCCCAGGCCTAGACTTTGACTATCGCAAAAGCATTAATGCCTCAGACATGGCATGCGATGCTTGCAATCGAGTTTATTTGGACCGATGCTCCACAGCTCTGCATATTCACCTACTGTGGCGCCCTTCTCACTGGTTTGGGCGCTGTGTCACGAGCACTCTCGCAAAGTATTAAACCACACATTCATCCGCCAACACCCATCAAAGTGCATAGTGCTATACACGGCTCCAACATGCTGCCCTGATCCAGCCAATGTACAACTGCCTTCAAATTTGCCAAGCATGATACTGGCACTTCCTCGTTGTCAACTACGCATACTTGTGCACTGGGCGAAGCAGCTGCTCCCGACAGATCGGCATTGCCCAGACATACAGGAAGAGCGATCTGTCAGGATCAGGGATTGCACTACTCGTTTCCTACCTGGTGATAACCGTTTCTCCTCCTGTCACTGCCTCAGAATGTGGCTACAGGATTGTTGTGTTCATGGCGCCATTGCGCAGGTGCTGCCGTGCGTATTATGCTTTACGCATGTGTTGATGCAAATGGATGTTCAGTCACGTCGTTCCAGCTCTGAAAGCGGCCGATTATACAACGTCTGGATAGCACGCGACCGTCCCTAAACATGCCACCGCTTACAGCATGCTCCGCGCATGCACCAGGCATCAGCCTCGCGGCCACCTGAGCCACACCTGATGCAGCTATATTATCCTGCAGTTCGGAGATAACACGTGTGCGGAGCGCTGCAGTGCCGTAGCCCCTTAGCCACGCCTGCGCTGCTTCAACACACCCCGGGCTCACGTACACGACATGACGTGCCCACCTGTGTTAGTTTAGGATACCTCCCGTGGCCAACCAATGCGAGTTTTAGGTGCCATTTCCAGGGAGGAGCCCGAAAAATCGATTCCTAAAATTAACACTGGCGCTCACACAGGTGCTTGGCCCCCCCCCCCCCCACCTCCAGACTCTCGCCGTTGATCCACTCATTCACTATTTTGTAGCTACGCATACTTGTGGGCACTTGTGGGTCACCAGGTGCATATTTAGATGCATCAGCACTAGCAAGCAACCCGGAGGCCCAGCTGCACGTTAAGCCAGAGCAGGTAGAGGACGGAAACCTCCTATATAGAAGTTACAAAAGAGTACAAGGGCAAAAATACAAAGTTGACCAAGTCATGGAATCAAACAACAGCAGCGGAAGCTCAGCGCTAGCCACGTTAACCCAAGGCCCGGGGGGCTGGCACTCCACCTCAAATCACGTTCACCCAAGGCCCCGGGGGCTGGCACTCCACCTCAAACCACGTTCACCCAGAGAGTGTGAAGCATGCTTTCCCAATCGAAACTTTGGGAAAGTACATGGGCATAACACGACGTATTGATCGGCACTGTGGGGCCATTGGGCAAAATCGCGGTTTGACCCAAAACGCTCCTAGGCGGACTGCCGAAAGGCGTCGATTTGCCCAAACGATGCAAATCGCTTCCCAATCCATTGCCAACGGATCCAACACGCTGAGAACATCCAAAAAACACTATGATATGCTACATGATATGATATCGACCCGCCTTGGCTGGTAACGTCACGTGCACGGCGCGGCGAGTCACATAGATATCGATCCCCGCGGCACATCCGACATCTCCAGGCCGCTACCCCGTACACAGTCGACATGACTTCGGGCGAAACATGTAAACATTACAAACATCTGGACGATTGCTTGGCATGTACATTAGACAATCATGATGTATCTGGGCGTAATATGCTGCAGGCTGATATACGACCTTTTGTGCACGAGGCCGTGGCTGCCGCATTAGATAATTCCGCCAATGACGAGGCGATCAGATAAGTTTTGATGGGTGTTGCGAAGCTGCACTGTGATTGCTGTTCGTGCAGCGCATCTTGCATTCCACGTTGTTCTTCGCAGCGCGCGCACTGTATCTTGCTTATCACAAAATAACTCGCCTTTCAATAACAAAGCCGGCATGTCAATAGTGTGTTACCATCCAGCGACCTGATGACACAGGCGGGTTGAGTCCTTACATCTACCAGCCTGTCGCGAGGCTGACCCACACCCATTGCGACCGCAGACACAAAACCATCAACTGTCAATGATGCAGGGCCAAACTGCGGACACAGTGACACACAGGGACATGTTTAGACAAGGTTTGGAGCCTCTGCGAGGTCTTTGGGATCGTTCCGACCCACATTGGGCAAAACTGTGATTTTGCCCAAGAAACAGGGCGGATTTCGGCGAGAGGCCCTGTTTTGCCCAAAGTTTCAAACGGAGGCAATAGCAATATCCAATACATCGTGTTCTGTCCAATTACCGTCCCAAAGATTGGGAAAGCATCCTTCGCGCTCTCTGGGTGAACGTGATTAGAGGTGGAGTGCCAGCCCCCCTGTTAACCCACACACACATGCTGCAACTGCAAAGCGCACACACAACGGGCGTGCTACCATGACACTACAGACCACCACACTACGACGGAAACACAGGCACATCCAGTCCGGCGTCGTAGTTCCTGCCCTGCTCCCGGGAGATCACGAGGCCACTCTTGCGGTTCATCTCTGCATTGCTTCTCTGGACCGCCACTGACAGCAACTGCATCGCGCAGCGCACAAATACGCCCTTGGGAATGCGGCCATTGCCCGCAGCGATGCTAGGCTCCCGAGCCGGCTCATGAACCGCACGGCCTCCTTGCCCATGTACCCGCAGGGCTCCACTGCAAATGGCACAAAATGGAACGCCCTGTGATCAGGCACATCCTTTTGGAACCACGTCCGCTTGGTCTGCTCAGCTTCGTCACAGTCCACCGTGTCTCCTTGCAGGCGTGGGCCGCGTATAAATTCGCTGACGCATGGGAGACCACGAGGTCCGCTGCGACCAGCTCCAACCGTGGCAGCACAACCACGATGTCGCCATGGCGCTGGCACTTCACCATGCCCTGCTTGCCGGCGAGGGCGCAGTAGCGTGGCTCCGCCGCTGATTGACAGCCGGTGCAGGAGACGACCAGGTGCAAGGCAAGAGCCAGGTCATCATGATCATGGCGCATCTGGGTCGACTTGGCCACCTTCTGACAGACCATTGCATGATCTTGGAAGGCAGCAACACCTGCACTGCATTTTCACAGCGGCGGGGCCATGTGATCTGGCACGCGGTGGCCCAAGCGGTGCCACACAGCAACGACAATCATGTCGTCGCCGAGTGTCATGCGGCCGCCCGGGGTGGCGGTCAGGAAGGCCCGCACAGGCCCCGCCGACGAGCTCCGGAGGCGAGCAGCGTCGCGCTGCCCCTGGAGCGTGTTGAAGTCGAAGTCTGGCAGCGCGTCTGCAAAGCCGGAGTCATCCCTCGTCCTCGTCACGGGCTGCTGCGCCCCAGGCAGCCCCTTGCTGCTCTCCACTAACTCCTTCGGGAGGTCCTTGGCACCGGCGTCCCAGGCACACCTGCAGCTGTCTGCGCACCGCTCGTGGACGCTGGCCCATTGCTCCCGCAAGGCAGCCCTGACACCCTGCAAGGGGCACAGCGCAGCTGGCCGCCCCTCGAGGTTAATCATGACCTCGGCCTGGCTTGCGCCAGCCACGAACGCTGCGTCTGAGACCTCGTCCGACTGGACCCGCATGCCCAGCCCCCCATGGCGAAGCGGCAGCATCATCTGCTTACCCAGCCGGATGGACTCCGCGTCCGGGACCTCCATGATCGTGCCGAACTCCACCACTCCTGGTGGCAAGTCTAACACAGCCGCCACGCCTCGCCACACCGCGGCATCAGCGCGGCGCATGTGCTGGGCGTCCGCCTCGTGTGGCGCTGTGCCTCCTACATATTCCAATTGCATGGCTTAGGCATGGGGCAACTGCAGTGACGAAAAAGTCGACCAGTATTCAAATTTGCTCGCACGACACATACCTGTTGCTGTCCTGCTGTCCTGATTTCCGGTCAGTGGAGGGAAATGATCGGATGCGCACTCCATGGGAGGGGAAGATGACGGGCGCATGCTCCACAACAGGCGCATCGGTGCTAGCATATTTAACGTAACAACGAGGGATGCTGTTCAGCAGCTTACAAGCATGAGGTTGCCTGCTGTATCTGAACAACGCAGGCACACGTGTCCACACATACACGGCCTAGGCATGCAATGCATGCGCAGCACATCGCTTGACTGTGTCCCGTTGCATCGCGGATGTTCACCGTACACGCCCGCTACGTAACGGGCCACATCTAGATCTGATACCTGAGTTTGAAGCGAACTTGGAACTTGGAACTTCACCGTGTGAAGCCACGTGCACGTCGTTGAAAACAGTGGCAGTCAGCTTGAGGCAGGGCACGTTCAATTCAGCCCGGGTGCCTCATCACGAGGGCACAGATATCTGAACATGTGACCAACACGCGGGTCAATCGGGCGCGAAGCAAAGACGTGGCGCCCCGCGCACCAATTGCAACAGGTCGCGGTACGTACAGGTCACGGCCGATTTGATTCCATGACTTGGTAGTAGTTACAAAAGATGGTCGACTTTGTGGTTTCGCCCTTAAGGGCGAGTAGTAGCAAGCTTGTACTCTTTTGCAACTACAGGTCACGGCCGCGGCTTGAGCGTTAACGTTGCGGAGGCACGTCTGTCTGCGATTGGATTTAAAGAGTATTGCAGATGGCGTCAAGCTTGCCTTAAGGCAAGGAAACGACGATACCACACGAGCAGCGGTCACGTGCTGGCTACTAGTGACCGTCTGGAGTCAAGTACTTCAGAGCGCTGCAGTGCGCGGCGCGGGGTACCGGTCCCGCGTTATAATCTGATATAACGCCGGCCATGCACAGCGGTCCTGTCGCTTGATACATTTGGACGCATTCAAATGCTTGACATCATCCGCTGCTGCGGCCTAGGCTCATCCCGTCGACACGGCAACGTCAGCAGCCGCAAGTATGCTCAAGGTACGTGTCGCGCGCAGGACACCGCGGCGCTGCGGTGTCGATGTCGGCGTACGCTTTGCATCCACAGGGCAGGGGGGGGGGCACCGTTGTGAAACGTTCGTTCGAGGGGGGGGAGAGAGGAGGCAGTCGGGAAGGTGAGCAACACCAGTGAGCCCTCCGCCCACCCGCCCACCCGCACCTGGATGGCCGCCACATGCCGCACGTCCACACGTTTCCGCATGCATACGCCCAGCACCGTTGCGGCCGCCCCGGCGGTGGATACCCCTGAGAGGACACTCGCCGTTCCTGTCAGCACGCGGCCGCTGCCTGCACAGCACGGGCGCCCCGCTCCGTTCAGCTTACACCATCGCCGGCTCTACAACATTCTGGGTCTACAGCATCCACATGAACAACAGACTCGGTGCACCTATGACCAAAGAGGCCGTGTGCTCGAGCGCGACCGCCGGTGACCGTGCGCCTGGTTGGGCCACCATCAGTGCTCGACATTGCGTGCACTGGTATTGACTCCGCCACAACTCAAAGCAGGCCACAGCATGCACAGCGTCGCGCTTGCCAGGCGCCGCAACGGTCCACAGCATGCACAGCGTCGCGCTTGCCAGGCGCCGCAACGGTCCACAGCATGCACAGCGTCGCGCTTGCCAGGCGCCGCAGCGGTCCACAGCATGCCGCAGCGGTGCCGCCCTCCGCACGGGCGCGACTCAGCGCCGCCAGAGCCACGACGGCCTGTGCAGGGTCTTGCGTACGGTGCCGGGCCGGGGTGTTGCGCAGATTGGATGAACTACCGGGTCTCGCCCTCAAAGGAAGGCACGTCAAGAAAGAGACGTGTCCCCGTGACGCGTGTTGACCGAGCGCTCCCGGCCAGGCGAGGAAAGACGCTCGTGGCAGCAGGGCAGCACAGATAGCTGCAGGCGTTACATCAGAAAGACGGCCATGCATAGTGCCGTGGCTGCTGCTGCAGCGGCGGCGCCTGCATGCCCGCCCACAACTCCTCGAGGCTCTCGGTGCGGTGGGCAGGGTGACGGTGGGGAACCATGCATGGGAACAATGCACCATCAGAAGAGGTGCGTGATGGGAAACGTCAGGCGGGGCACGGCATTCATGCTGTGCACGCATGGTGAGAGGTGCCCAGGTCAGAAGTCATGCATGAGTGAAGGCCCCGGAACCAGTACTGTAGAGTATGCCAGCAGCGGTGCATCTGAAATGGCTACTGGGGCGCAATTGCAGCAGACGGGACCATTCACGTCTGCAGCAACCCGCCCTGCGGACGCTGTCCCCAACACAGACGCAGCCTCTGGTTAACAAAATAAATAAAACAAAATCGGGATTAATAAAAATTTCGAGTCGCGGACGCTGTCCTCGCTGCGGAGTGAACGTAATGCACGTGGCACCCAGGCCTCGGCTCAAGCAAGCAACAGCAGGCAGCTGATGCTGTTGCAAGACTTGCATGCTGTGTGCTGTGGGTTAGGCAAGCGGTCACGCACCGGCGTGCCACGGCGGCCCGGCATTTCCGGTTGTGGCTTCGCCCTCTACGGCCGCCACGGGCTCGGTGGCGGGCGGCGGCGGCGGCGGCGGCGTTGCTGGGTCCGCAGCGGGTGGGGGGGCTGGAGCGGGTAGGGGGGCCGGAGCGGGCGCCGGTGTCGGTGTCGCCTCGGGTGCGCCCAGCTGCGGTTCCGTCGGTGTGGGCGCCACGGCGGTGGGAGGCGCGGGCGGCTGGGGGATGCGCGACAGCGTGGCCATGAAGCACGGGTCGCGGCCCTCCTGTGGTCCCGGCGGGATGCCATCGGTCGAAAAACCTTGGTCGTAAAAGTCGTACAAACTCATGCCGGCTGCATTCGAACCGGGGGCACGTCACAACAGTGTGGAACGCGGGGGCAGCCTGCAATCCCAGCATGGCAGGTACACAGCGACAGGGTTGCTTTCACCACTCGCAGCACGGACAGGCTGCTGGTGGAGCGCGTGCGGACGCGACGCACCAGCTGCGAGGCGAGCGCGGCCCAGCGGCCTCAGGGGGATCCTGCATGCAGCACCCACCAGCGGCGGGGGCGGCTGCGCATGCATGAGGCACTGCAGGGCGCCCGCGCCGCGCTGGCAGCGCGAGGGGCAGGAGGCACACTGCGGCGGTGTGTCCGGATCAGAGGGGCAGGGGTACATGATGGCGGGTCACACGTGGGATCTCGGTGGGGGGGTAGTAGTCTCCGTATTCATCGGGGATTTCGAAGAGGACAACGTCGCCATGGCTGTTGTCGACTTCTGGGCATGCGATGCCTGGGCCCGGCGCTGGGGAAGGCACTGCACACGCATGACCACTGCACATGGAAGGCACTGCACATGCATGGCCACTGTGCGATCTGCAGCAGCGGTTCAGCGGTGGCCCCGGGTAGCACCGTACAGGGTATCTCGGCAGGGTTGCTTCGTTTGAATACGTGGTTGACGACCGCAGTGCACGTTTGGAGGCCAAGGGTGTGGTTGTCGTGCGTGCTGTTGTCAGCTCATGCATTGTGCAGCTGCAAGGGTCGAGGGCCCGGCGGACGAGTTACAGACCTCGCAGACAAAGAATGTTTCACGGGCGTGGGGCCTGTGTGGGAGCCAGCCGCAGCCAACGGCAACGAGAATGAGGAAGCGCTGGTGGGGTATGCATCTGCATGTGCGGGCAGCTGAGGGGGCTGCATGCATGGCAGAGGGCGCGCGAGTGCGGCCTTCTTCAAAAGCCGTGGGTGGTCGACTGCTGTGCTGTGCTGTGCTGCGCTGCGCTGCTATGACAGGCATCCCGGCAGGCGCATCTCACCCGCTGCAAATCAATCAGCGTCTCTCTGCACAGGTTCCCGAGTTTCTGACGCCGCGTCGTGTGAGACTGTCCAGAGTTGCCGCACACGATTGCCGCAACACGACACACCACCGCGCCCCGCCATCACGGGTGACACGCTTCGCCGCTCGTTCCGCACCCACTCTCGCCCCCGTAGCCACCAAGTCTCTCACTGCGCCAGTGGGCACGCTATTCAATGCATACCCCACTGCACCAGTGGAAATGTAGGCTTGCGCCATGCATGGGCTTACGCGAGCCATTGCACCGGCTCCGTGCGGTTGATTGGGGCCCTCCCTGTGTCACCGTGACCCGTTGCTGGGGGTGCACGTGCATTTGCGGTGGCCTGTCTAATGCCGGAAGGTGGCATTAGACAGGCGCAGCCAAGGCCGAGACAGACACGGCTTGCTCGGGCTGCTGTGAGCATCTCCGAGGTGGCGGTGCAGGCAGCGATGCATCTGCCGATGCGAGTCTCTAGTTGTGTCAGGCATGACATCCGAGGGGCGTGTCGGGGCGCAGGTCGGGCTGGGACACAGCGGCCGGGAACGCAGAGCAGGACTGCTTGAGAGCCTTGCTCTGGAGGGCCTGGTGAAACCGCAAGGTGAGGTTTCAAATATTGGGGTTGTCGTGTGCACCGGCTGCAGTCTGTACCAACTGTTGTGCAGCCAGCATCACACCGGAGCAGAGCTTTGAGCACAGTACACGAGGGACGACAGAAGACGGATGCGCGCAGTATGAGGCTGGCGAATATGAGATGGAGATGTGCTCAGCAGCTTATCATGGATGCGCACCTCCGTCGGGAACTGAGGCAAGCATCGCGCGGCTGTGATGGTCCTCCCCTGCTTCTGTGGCACGAGCTATTCCAGCCGTTGCGAGAAGCAAGAGCTGCCCTAGCTGGAGGGCATTCACAGCATCGTTCCAGGTCTTCATCCCCTTGTGTCCACTCGCGCTTCTGCATACGACGGTGCCACGAAAGTCAGTTGGACAAGCTCGCGTACATCGACCGGTGGCCCTGCGCGGCATCCGGTGGCACACCCAGCCACTGCTGGGCACCAAGACCCCTATTTCTACTTACAGAAACTATTCATGACGCTGCGATGGGGTGAGCGCAGCGTGGCACCGCTCACGCTTGGCAGCGTGGCAGTTTTTTCTGCAGCAGCGTCCGTGCTGTCGACTGCATGCCAGCCAGAAACACGCGAAAGATACCAATCAAGCAGTTGGAGCATGGAAAGATACCGTAGTGTATGTAATGGTTAGTCAAGAATCCGTTCTGGCCTGATAGTGACGAAACGTAGTCGCCATGCGATCCTGCGGACGGGTGATGTGGCGCCTTGCGCAGAAACGATTGCAATGTGTCAAGAAACGTTCTCGCCGGCGCAACCAATTGCTAACCTGTGCCTCGCGTCCTGTCCATACAAGCGACCGGTTCCACTGCGAAACGACACAAGCTGTCGTGCTGCAATGTGGGTCGGGATCAGTCTGGCAAAAGCGAGTTGGACGGTTTAGGAAGATCTTCGCTGGTTCGGCAGGTGCCGCAGCATGTGACAGCCTGTCGGGTAAAAACGATCACCCGAATCACTCAGGCCGACCGAGTGCATGCACAGCACAGTAACAGATCGCCAAGCAGCCTGAGATCATTCTTTCAACTGCCAAATGACAAAAAGAAGAGGCGGATAGAAAGAGATGGATGCGTGTGTCCTGTCCGGGCGAGATTACATCTGACGAGGTGCCCAATAAAATGACACGGTGTGCCCGGCCTGGGCCTGAGCGACAGTCACGTAGCACCAGTCCAGAAGAGTGAAAATCCTTTCAGGGCCCCGTCCAGGAGCTTCACGTGACTAACCAGTTCTAAAGCAGATGATTGTGAAGGCTGCTCGTTCACACCTTGGCATTGCAATCATCCGATGCGCGAGTCCGCCTCCGATATCCACAGAATCGTTGCTTGTGCTTGCGGATGTGAGCCGATTAATTATGCGAAGCTGACAGGTATCCTACACACGGCAATCGCTCTGTGGTCTCCCGTTTCAAGCTTATAAGCAGTCTTTGCCTCACCTTCGCAATGGCTGAGCAGTACTGTTGACGCGGCACTTTTGGCACACCTCGTACCCAGATACTTCACTGTTCACAATGGCCTCGACTGGACCTTAATACTAGCTATAGCACACCGGCCGATGCCTCGAGCCTCAGAGACGCGTAGGGCGCGTCGGAGTTCGCATGCATCGCGGTGGCATCGCGGGTCAAGGCATGCACAGCTGGCACAAAGGCATGTGCATGTACAGTTCCACGGAATCCCCAGTAAGTCCGCGACTACGTTTTCAGGTAGACATGCTAGGCGAAGACCTTATTATACCGTTATCCATAATTCTAAAGCTGTATTTTGCTACATGTTCCACAACATGCCATCTCTTGTATCCAGCCTTATCCGGGACGAAAACATGCACTACTCTGCATTCAGGGAGATGAGTGAACGATTCCCGGCTGCTGTGCCCGGGCCAGGCCCCCAAATCCCCTCAGAGTAGGCCTGTCTTGAGCATGTGCTAGCCTGTGAAACCAGGTCCAAGGCAACTTCATGTGATTGGTTGTAACCTGGACGTCCTAAATCTCACCTCTAAGAGTCCCAGGTCAACGGGTGTCCTGTGATCGCCCCCAGCCTTCCATGAAAGCACCCCAGTGTGACTGTTCGCCTCTGCATGCTGTCACAAAGGGCCCAATGTCAACATGCTCCTCAGCCCTGGCCCACCCTCATTGAGGCCTACCTGACCAATTCTCAGCTCATGCTGAACTTCTGCAGCTCTAACTCGACACACAACCCTCTAATTCCATTTTTCGTCGATGTCGGCTACCACAACGCCCCCACCCTCCAGGCACCCCCAACATCGACCAAGACGGCTGCTGCAGACCATCTCAGACGTTGCCAAAGAAGGCATGGAAAGAGTTCGGAGACGGCCTGGCAAAGCTCGTCACAGCGATGCTCGACTCCCCGGACAAGCACGCAGCGACGATACCGCTATCGGCTCCATGCTCTGTTACGCGTCCCAGATCCTCACCGACAGCAGCCCCACCGACCTGGTACGCCGCATCTGCGCCCGCGTACAAGCAGTACGCACCGGACATGACCCCATCCTCTACGACGAACGGCGCCAAGCCCCCCTCCCCCGCCGGCGGCGACCACCGCCCCCTTGCCCACGCGCACCCCATCCGTGATGATGGAGCCAGCGCCCAGCCAAACGTCGTCTTCGATCACGATTCCCTCCGCCGTGATGCCCTGCTCCACAAATGGACGGTTCGGATCGTCGAAGATGTGGTTGACCGAGATGATCTGGGTGAACGGCGAAGTGTACACCCGGTCGCCGATCGTCACGCCGCCCTGCCCTCGAATGATGGAATATTCGCCCACGAGACTATCGCGCCCGATCCTGATCCCGGAATTCGGCATCCCGCGAAAGTTATAGACGTGTAGGATCGCGCCGTGCATCACAATGCTCCGTTCGCCGATCTCGATCCCGTTCGGGCAGGCATGGAGGTAGACGCCATGATCGAGGTAGGAACCATTCCCAAGTTTGATATGATCCGCAAACCGAAGACGGACATTGTTCTCAATGGCGGCAAAACCGTCCATCCGCACGATCAGCTTGTACAAAACGCTTCGTATGGCGATCCCAACAATGGTCGGAATCCAACCGAGCAAAACAATAAAGAACTGCTCGTAGAAATAACGAACGATCGACGATGCCTGCCGGCTGAGATATAAACGAATATTGGCTATCATAAGGGTTGGCGCTTGGCGCGCTCCGCCATCTCGACATGGATCGAGTTCATCATGGGACTATGTCCGATTCCAGACTCACAGGTAGTATATAATAAATACATGTACCCGGCAGTGTTTCTGGATCGTGATGGCGTGCTCATCGAAAACCGCGAGGATTATGTTCGCGAATGGTCCCAGGTTTTCGTCTACCCCAAGACGTATTTATCCCTGTTAAGAATACAGGCGGCCGGTTACAAAATCGTGGTCGTGACCAACCAATCTGCAGTCGGGCGGGGTCTACTCTCCATTCAAACCGCGG
>JAUMHO010005607.1:0-14174 GCA_032360965.1 Ulva armoricana | reverse complement strand
CCCCCCCCCCCCCCCCCCCCCCCCCCCGCCCCCCCCCCCCCCCCCCCCCCCCCCCCCCCCCCCCCCCCCCCCCCCCCGCCCCCCCCCGGCTGTGGCCATATCCATGAAACTGTCGTACGCGTGGGGGCGGAGAGAAGGCACAGGGCAAGGTGCAGCACCAGTGAGCCATGCCCTAAGGAAGGACCAATCCGGGAGGCTGACACCACACATACTGTTAGAACACCGCACGTCCGAGGAGGCTGGCAAGGATTCCAAGAAGCTTAAGGACGCGACACACACAAACGACGCAATCAGAAAGGTATCGACACGAGCACCAAGGCAGTGACGTGCCGCGATGTAGCCACCCCCCTCCAGCGCAAGGACTGGGTCGAGGAGGAAGGGGATTGTGTAAACCGTTGCAACATCAGTGCATCTACCACCAGCCGGGAATGCATGGTCGAAAACAACACGTGCTTGCTACCGGGTTGACTGCGATGGCAATTACGGTCCCGGTTGCCGGAGGTGTCAATGTCCTTATGGATACGGTGATGTAATCATACATACTTACGAGGTCACGGTGGAGACATGAGAGCCCCTGCATGTCTGCATGGAGCGTGACGCATGTGCACGACGTCACGAGGTGCTCAATGTGGCGCCAATTTACATGTACATGTAGATCCGTCTCGGTACAGCTCCCTGTAGGTGGGGCCTAACGTCCCTGGTGATCCTGTCCGATGCCATGTCTAGACGTGGCTGCCGTAGATCTACAGCAGGTGCAGCATGTGGCACGTTCTATATCTGCTGATGTTACGCAGATCAAAACTGCGATACGGCCAGCCCAGACGATGGTGTTTGAACCACACAATTGATTGCAAGTGGCAAACGTTTGTACCCGGAATACACTGCATAGACAAGCTCTGGTATTCTGGCAAGCTGGCAGGGGTGCATTGGCCACGGCGGCACCTGCAAAGCTTGAGTGCGCAGGAGTGCAGGCCCAGGGACAATGTCTGTCTCGCTCAGTTCTTCTCGCAGGAGTTGACGTGTGGACAATGAGGTTATCGAGCGTTCGATGTCATAGCTAGCTATAGGCAAACGCAGTCCAGCGTGGCCGCCTCGTGCACGACCCTTTCAATTTTCTTTCGCAATGCATCTAGTTTAGACATGCGTGATTGACCGGGTCCTGAACGGTTGCGGTGTCATGGAGGCCTCGAGCTCGAGGCCGGCGCATTAGCCGGCCCTGGCAACGCCAGGCGTGCTGTGCTTTACCCTTGAACCCAACGCAACTCTCACGTGATGAGTGCACTCAGCAATGAGCATCCAGCACTACAGCCAGTACAATGGATCCGCATGTGCTGAACTCGAGTGTCTGTGTGGCAAGACTTCCTGTGTGGTAACGCAAGCGAGAATCATAGCGCTGCATGGTCATATCTGATCTTTCGTGCCTGTTAAACCATAAGGTAGCGTACTTGTGAACTCATGGGGTGCGACATTTGCAAGACTGCCGACGAAGCCGTCCAGCAATGCCACGTGGCTTCTACCGACCTCGTGCGAGCCGAGCGCCCAATCCCTTCGCCTCGGGCCTGAGCTGCTGCATGCA
Source organism: Ulva armoricana (assembly GCA_032360965.1). Classification (NCBI taxonomy): domain Eukaryota; kingdom Viridiplantae; phylum Chlorophyta; class Ulvophyceae; order Ulvales; family Ulvaceae; genus Ulva; species Ulva armoricana. The sequence continues at coordinate 12,598 of JAUMHO010005607.1, read as the reverse complement.
TTGGTGGCAAGGGTTGGCAGTGCACCCATCCCGTCCTGCACTTGTTGTAGGACGTATCCTTAGCTAAAGATGTGTCAGAGAGCCAGGCAGTTGACCTGGCTGTGCACTGTGTTTGCCCGACCTGGGCCTGTTCGGCTGTGCTCATGCGTACAGTTTGTATCGCATACAGGGGCTGCATGGCGTGTAGCTCTCAACCCGTGCGCACACAGTAGGCACTGACTGGCTCGATGGCTATTCCTTGTACCAGTACCTCCCCGGGGACCTTCTGGGAGATTTTCTCTGGAGGCCACGCCCTGGCGGCTTCAAATGAAGCTGTCCAGAGCGAATCTGCTGTAGAGGCCGTCACCGGATCCGTCGTGATTCAACGGTCCGAAGCGGACACGAGGGCATCCACTGCAAATCTGCGGTGATGCCCCCGCCAAGACGATCCTCAGTAAGAGGATCGCCTTGACACGTGGCATGCGTGTGGAGCTGGCTGCAAACTTTGCAGCCCGCTTGAAGCAAGCTGCCGCAGTCTCATCGCCAGCCAGCTCCTCGCGAATTGCGAGGGCTCGCAGTTCACGCGATGCCGCCTGCTTTGCGTTGCAAACAGGCGCGGTTGGACAGACTTGTCGCTGTTGCCGCCGCAACCGCCGCTGTGGGCGGGATAAAAGTACACTCCATTCTCGCATTCACCTGCATGTGCGCCTGCTGTCAAGTCGCTGTTATTGCATGCACGTTGACCTTGCCATGTGTCTGTTTTGGACGCCGTCCTCCACCAGCGATGTCAACAATTGCACTTCATGACTGGATGTGATGAGCCATGCCAGCTGCTCGCGCGGCCCGAGAAGTATACGCGCAGCCATCGGTTATGCTGTGCTTCTGAGCACAGGGGGATCAGCTGGCAGTTCTGGTGCAGTTTGGGGTGACCGATTATCCCATTTTGTTGTGCATGCTTGCTTGAGGCTGCTGGGTGTAGATTCATCCAGCTGAGGCCCAGCAAGCAGAACACTGAAGACACATGCCTGCATGCTTGTTGTGCTGTGCCTGTGGAAAACAGTTCTACTGTGCTGTGAACCAGCCCAGCCATGGCTCTGCTCCGCCAGTACCTGTGCAGCGTTCCATGCTCGTGATTTCCTTGCTTGTGATCAAGATGCGTGGTTCGAACTGACGGCACAACTGCTGCGCCTAAGCATGTTTAGTCCAGTCAACGATACAAGATCCCATCATCAGCAGCAGCCGCTGTGTGGACGCGAGTACGGTTATGGGGAAACAGCTTGGCTGCTTGAGCAGACTTGCGAGACCTGGCACATCATGGCCTGCTCCAGATCAACCCCGAGTCAGTAATGGCACAGTGAAACAGCACTGAAGCCATTGGATGTGAACCTGTTCAAAATACCGCCCTGCGCAGGTGATTCTGGTACTTGCTGGTACCTGATGTACCAGAATCTGGTACTTGCTGCATGTGAAGACCGCTGTTCGACGCCAGGAACCTGGGAACAATACTGGCTGCACGGCGCAGTCTTGAAATGCCCCAGAATACGAGTGGTGCTTTAATCAGGTTTCCATCCCTAGCAACCTGATTACTGAGACTGATGGTGAACATCATCTGCCGTGTGCCTCTTGTGTGCCTGGTCTGACGTTGCAAACCAGTCAGAGAGGTGTAACTGTGTGTACTGAGAAGGATCAGTGCCAGCTCTTGAGTATTGTGTTGATGCCAGACTTTGCTTGCAATTGCCTGACCATGTTCACGCATGTACTGCTGCACGGTAGAGCCAGGGCGCAACATCTGTCCATGCTGCTGGATTCAGCACGCGGGTATCTGGCAGTTGGGGGATGAACATCGCCACATCAATCTGCTGCTGTGTCACACCAGCAGCAGCTGCCCAACCTCATGTACGCTGCAATACCGAAGCATTGGCTCGGGCTTGGTGCCAGTGCCAGCCCTCCTCTAGTTTCAGAACCGTGCTCGTTGCTACCAACCATCAAGTTGCCATGGTGACCACGTCACACCAAAGTCGAAAGCTCAAGCATAACCGAACCTCCCAGCAGCGCCAGACAAAGGCAGTCAGAGTACGGTGATTGACAACCATGCATACGTGTCTGACAACATCCATTGACTGAAAAAACACCCAAAAAAAACGGACCTCGCGCCAAATCATGACACCTGCTTTCAATGCCAGCGATGCTGAAGCTGTTTCACGTTGTACAGAAAGAAGCTCCGGAGTGCGGCAGCGCTTGTCTACTGGTAGAGCACCAATGGATGCAGAGCCGCGGCACTGCATGTGCCCCTGCTTCACCTTAATGGGATTCGATCACCGAGCATTTGATGGCATCTGATGCCGTGCAAAGCCAAGCTGGGCACGGTGTCTGCCAGCCATGCATGTTAAATCAGATTCCTGGATCATGACACCTACAGTATCGTGTGACAGCCTCTCCTCTGTTGCACACCACATCAGTGAGTGTCACATTTACATTTACATCATGTTGAGACCACGTGCACCAGTCTCATACACGCGTTCCGCTGTTTCTGTGAGGAGCACTCCCTGGACTTGGCTGTGACAAGAGTGACGACTGTGCCGGTGTGGAAGCAGCGGCCCCCTGTGGCAGGACGCGTGACAGTTTGCGCTCTGCTGATCATGCCCAGACTTGGTGGTGCACACCGGTGATGTGGCAGGACCAGTCAGCCCGACATGCCGCGAGAGTGGGCATGGACAGTGTGTGTACATACCATTAGCTACACTATATCAGCATAAAGTTTGTTCCATCAAACGGGACTGTAGCTTACGATTCTGAAATGACCAGCCTCTTTAACCGTCATGCAGAGAGCACAGCAGGGTCAAGGCGTGCACGCGTGTGGACTATTCCTGCAGCCGATGCTGCGTGCACCAGTGCTGGTCTCGCATCAGTGCTGCAGCAGGACAGGGCTCAGGGCTGCAGGCTAGTGCTGCAGCGGCGTCGGGTACAGTCAGTGGGCCACGATCGATGAGGCCCGATCACAGTGAGCCATTGGTGATGCTTGTCCTGCCATGACACAGCTCTGTCTTCGGGCAGCACACTTGACACCCACCATCAGTGCACAGGGGGATATACTGCGACACAAGTCGACATCGGGTTGCTATGGGTGTCAGAGCGTTTACAGGGCAGCGTCTGCAAACAAGGTGTTTGCTGGAAGCGTGCAATTTGCACGTCCAACCCGTACAGCGGATCAGAGCTGCACGATCGCGTGTTCAACTCACCGCAGCTGTTCCCACAGCGCGGAAACTCTGCGGCTGGAAGAAGTGGTAGAAAGTTGACCGGGCCGTGGATGTCTGCTATGGTGCTGTCTACCTGAGGTGGTGTAATGGTATGGAAAACGTGGTTACAACCCGGTCCCCAGTTTTCAGTGGACTTCAGTGGACTTTTTCAGTGGACTTATAACTCACCATGATATCAGACGCAGTACACTATGATGGGCCAAGCGGCCACACGCGGACCAGTGTGACACCTAGACACCCTCAGTATGTCAGGACTGAACAGCGTCCCGCAACAGGTGTGGTCTTCGGGTAGTCCACTGCAGACCGAATGCATCCAGAATCCAGACTTTGTGCTGCACTGCAGCGTATCAACGCAAATGCCGGAGCACACACGGTTGGCGGTCTCGTAGCGAAACGTATATTCACACTGGTTGCACACTAAAAGATGCACACTGGTTGCACTTTGATATAAACAGCCACGCGGTGCACTCGTGGATCTCAGAAGAGTGTGCTCTGGCACTGTGCACACAGCTGAGATGCACTGCTTGCCACGCTGCAGTGCAGGCCATATGGATTGCGCAGACACTCCCCTCACCCGCCGCCTGGCAAACCTTCGAGCCTGTTGCAGGCACTGTGTGGCGAGCTACCTCGCTGTGCTGCACATGGTGTTGGCCACCCCGCAAAGTGCTCAAGGTCTTGCTCAATGAGGATGCGGTGACAAAGGGGCACGGTCGCATTTTTGGTTCAGTTAGCACCGAGGTGCTTCAAACCACAAGGAGCACAGGCTCTCTGACACGGCCGCCGGCGTGTCTCATGAGGTCGTCAGGTCTTGGCCTTCCAACTGGCCAATCCGCTCCAGAATCACCTGTTTGCTGCTTTCTTGCAGCTCCCCAGCGAGAATGAACTCGTCCAGAATCAGGTAGGCCTGCAGCAGGCATCTCACGCATGGGGCACCTCTTCACAGCAGCTTTAAAAACTGACCTGTGAGATCCCTGGTGGTATGGAGGGATGCACGAGTACAGCACATGTCATGTTTGCCGGTGCCTACTGGCTGTGAGACGGACGTGGCTGTAGACCGGGCATGGTTCTGTCAGGTGATTTGCAGGTATCTGAGACTGGTTGAGAACCTGTAGTATTACCTTGTCAAGGCTGCAAACACGTTGATCGAATAAATGCATGGACAGCTGCAGAAACACTGCTGCCAGCAAGCAATCTATGGCCAGAGCGAAGTATAAGTGGTAGCTAACAGTGCCGATTACACAGCCACCATCGCAGTGGCCACGTTTATGCAAATCAATGGCAATGCTGATGCAACTTGCAGTGATTGTGTGAATGATACAGAAACCGTGTAACGATCTGTACGGCATACGTACATTGGTGAATGAATCGGCGGCATTCTGAGAGGTCAGGCACACCTTGTGGAAGTTCAGAACAATGTCCAGCTCCGTTACCGATGTGAAGAAGTGGTCCAGGATTTCCACGAAAAGGTGGATGGCCTCCAACGCTGCAAGCTCGTTATCCCCCATGTCAAGGCACATAATAAAGTAAAGATGTGCATATCGTCGGAACACTAGCTTGTAGTCTTGGAACTGCAGTGCAGGACAGTAGCATGTTAGCGGACTTGCATTATGGACATACCCACAACGATACCGATCAGGCGTAATCACGCAATGATAAACCGCTCCTTTACTGGTTTATTTATGTTACGTAGCTCCATTCATGGCAACCCGGAAACAGGTATGCAGACAAAATCATGTCGCCGAAAGGGACGCACCTCTGCTATGTTGGACCATTTATTTTCACGCGAGCTAAGCGTTTTGAAAACATCATATTCTGTTCGTCGCTTTGTATCATCATCGACGGGTACATAGTATTTCGCAAGGCGAGTTCGCCCAGCGCGATTCTGTAGAAGAAACCACCTAATCATCAAAACACCACCATCTACAATGGTCAAACACCCTGGTCACGACATGTATAACCTGTTGAAATCAACTGCTGGTCTGTTGCTGTGCTGATCGTCAGCTCACAAGTGTTAATCGAAATCAACTGAAACACCGTCTGCCGCGACGCCAAGGACTCCTGCACAACGACGACAAGACGTACCAGGCATCGACTAGTGACTTGGGGGATGCTGCCTGCGCGTCCCTGGCCTGATACGAGACAGCTCCGCGCAGCACCGAGGGTGGCTCATGGCGCTCATGCGCCCTTTGCCCCTTCACCACATCTGTGTGCACACCTACTAGTCTCGGGATAGGTTGGGCCACCAATGGGGTACAAGAGCAAAATTCTGTACACAAGCTGATAAGGTTCTCCTCGATGTTGCACACTGAGTATGTGTTTGCTCTGCTATCTGACCTCTCAATGCGCAGTGTGTAGCAAGATGGCATGGATTCCACGGCAGCGGTGAAACAAACAGGCGCAGTTGAGCGATTTGCGAAGGTGTGGGCACTGTCAGGCTTTGTTTTGCATTTTGTTTGCTGTCGTTATCTCTCATGCTTCTTCCGAGAGTGCACGAACACTCACAACGTGCGCGCTACCAGGAAGTTGTCGCTGGAGGACTCGCAGGGGCACTAGGGAAAAGCTCAGTTGCTCCACTCGAGCGTGCAAAGATCTTGATACAGGCGCGCTTCGGCTTCAAGTCCAATTCAAAGCTGTAGGCAGTGCCACCAGGCTGCCTCATGTCGTGTGCATCCAGTTCCCCGGACACGAGTGTGCTTGCGCCAAGCCAACATAAAAAAAGCTTGTTGAAATCTTTTGCCGCTTAGACGGGGTTCTGTTTCGAACTATAGCCTTCAGCAACAGTTCCACGCAGCGTTCACACCATTGCTGTAGGGCATGGCAGACATGTTGTACAACCAACGCTCGAATAGCACAACAGCCCGTGGTACAGATAAAAATTAATGTGCCAATATCCGGCATTTGCAGACAGGAAGGTCGCCGTACGCACGAGTGGACCATGTGCTTCAGTACATCTATAAGTCTGAGGGGGTACCGGGATTTTTCAGGTACGAATGCCCTCTCCTCAGCAATCTGTCAGCATCCTAACAACGCATCAGGCCCGTTAAAACGTATCCTGTCACCGTTGACGGCGTCTCGGTGTCCGGTCTCCATGCCCGCTGGCGAGTCAAGTCCACCGCACACAGCTACCCCGGTGCTTGCCATTATGGTGGTGTGCTGACACGGATGCCATGGCCACACTGGTGGTCTGCATGCAGCATCTGCGCTGGTGCTCATGCAGGCATGGCCGAGTGGGGAATTGAGTGGTGACTTTGATCAGGTTGAAGACGTATCGTGAACGCTGATGCATGATGCCCCTGTCTCCGCGCCTCGTTAAGACTACATACAAGCCACTCGGCTCCCGTCTTCCTCGCCATTAGCACCACTCTGAAACTGTCAGCGACCTCAACCAGGCAACAATGATACATGCATGGCGACACAGGCCACACGTGCAGGGGCAACGGGGCAAGCGTCGTGCGAATCGTGCCCTATGCAGCGCTCCACTATGCAACGTACGAGCACTACCGCTCGACCCTCGTGTCCACGCTGCAGCGGGCGAGCGCAACGGACGTCGACCCCAGCCGGCCCCCCATCTGGGTCGACCTGCTGGCGGGCTCTTGCTCCGGCGCGACCGCCGTTGCCGTGACATACCCGCTGGATCTCATGCGGACACGCCTCGCCTGGTCGATGGACACGGGCAGCGATCCCAGTCGAAGCATCGCAGGCCGCGGGGGCCCTGACGGCGGCCGCGGTGGCCGCGCGCATGCATCCGCCGCCGGACGCCGTGGCATCCTGCACACGCTGCGCGCTGTGGTGGAGGAGGAGGGAGTCAGGGGGCTGTACAGGGTGCGCTCCTCGTCCCCTCTGCTGGTGGTGGCAGTGGGCCCAGTGCTCCCGCTGCCGATCCTCTCACCGGGGTCGCTCGCCGTGGGTTCTGTGCCGTGCATGGAGGCCCTGGGCCTGGCTGCTCTGGAGACTGGTCTCCTAGTGTGGCAGGACACTGCATGCTGCCGCGCTGCGGCTCGTTGCGCGAAAGTCTGTTCACGGCTGCCCCGACGCGGCGGGAACCGAGCTCCAGTGTTCCTTGAGTTCGTGGCCGGAGGGCCGGAACAGGAGCTCCAGGAAGACGAAAGTCTAGCATCGACACATACTTGTCGCCCCACACTGTTCACGAACCGCCGATCCGCTCGTGCGGTCTGCAGAGCCTCTCTGCTGCTGGCTGCCTGGTGTCACTCGGTGCGCTAGCAGCAACACGCAGCCCAGTCAGGCCTCTTATCCCACACTGCTCTGGCATGTGGTCATGATGCGTGCTGTGCTCTGGCATGTGGTCATGATGCGTGCTGTGCTCTGGCATGTGGTCATGATGCGTGCTGTGCTCTGCGCCCCCCTGTCTTTCGCATGAGGGCGAGGCTGCAGTCCCCAACACTCCCAACTTGGCCAGCGCAGCCGTGTCGGCCCCTCACACCGGATCATGTAGGCTGCCACTGAAACCCGGCCTCGCGCTATGATTGGAGCTGCCGTGTCTCTGCACGCATGTAGCGCTCATGCGCATGTGCACACGGTGATGGCGTGGGGCTGGGCGGGGGGCTGCATAGCATCACCTACGGCGGTGACATGCGAACAACGCACATCAGACGCGCTCGCGCTGCGCGGAACTTACGGCGTGCCCGTAGCCGGAGGGGACGTATGCGAGGCAGGGCCGCCACGCAACGTGGCTCATGCATGCAGGGCTGCACACCGACGCTGCTCGGCATCCTGCCGTACGCAGGCATCAAGTTTTTCACGTACCAGAGCCTGAAGCGGCTGTGGGCGGACCACCATGCGGCGGTCCCGCACCTCCCGCACCCCTCCCTCGACGCGTCGCTCAGCAACCACCACCCGCCGCCGCACCCGACGCCGCGCACACGCGACCGCCCGCCGCTCGCCGTGTCGCTCCTCTTTGGCGGCTCCGCCGGCCTCGTCGCGCAGACGCTGACGTACCCGCTCGACATCGTACGGCGGCGTATGCAGGTCAGCAACCTGCGCGCCGGGGCGGAGGGCGCTCACGCGACAATCCTCGGCACCGCCTGCGCCATCGTCCGGGAGCACGGCTGGCGCGGCCTCTTCCGGGGCGTCATGATCAACTACATCAAAGTCACGCCCGCCACGGCCGTCGGATTTACGGCGTACGACCACCTCAAGGTCGCTCTGGGCCTCGAGAACCACCTGTAGACACCTGGGACTGGGGTCAACTTGGATAAGCCTCGCGTCGGTGAAACGATGCTGCAGTTGCGGACTGTGGGGATGTGCCGGGGAGGCGCTGTGGATCAGGGGCATGGGCGCCATGTGCGATCAAGGTCATGATAGTCCGTGTGTCGTGCGCATCGCTAGCCTACCATGTTTGGGCTGTGCCGCAGGGCCGGCATGCCATGGCTGGTATGTGATCTTTGGGCTCATTGTGGCCACTCTGTGATACCGAGGCTCCACATCAGCAGTGGTCTGTGTACAAGCACGCTGTTGGCCTTGCCATTTTTCAGGACAGCTGCATGCTGGCGTGCACTGGCAAGCTGGCGCCCGCTGTGTGGCTCGAGGGTCTGGACACCCCAGAACTATCTGCCTTGCGACGGATGTAGCAAAGTGTGATGCGTGGTCAGCCTGAGCACTGAGATAGTGCTGGTGGCATGTAAAGACAATGCTTTGACTAGAGGCATGCAGCCGTGCGCACCGAAATCGTCGCTTACTGCCTCTGTGATGGAAGAAGCTGCATTCGAGAACAGGGATGCAGGTCCGCAGTGTGGGGGCATGTTATGCACATCAGTTGGCTGTGCGTGGTTTGCATACATAGCCGCCTGTGACCAATTCGCCTACATGGATCAGGATGATCCCGCCAAGTCCACACTGCAGCGCTGGGCACCTGATACTGCACATTCACTGTTGATAAGTGCAAGAACTACGGGAAGACTACGGACTTCATCTTGGGGTAATGCCCGACATCAGCAGCTTCCGTTGCAGTGGTATCGGTGAGGTTTGCAAAATGGACCTCAGCCGTCGACGTGGTGTCCCCACACAAGGCGGTAGCAGTAACCGACCTGACCGCACCGTCTGTTGTTTGGAGCAGGAAAGGCTGTCTTCTCAGCAGGAAGATGTGTTTAAGGACCTCAGCTCCGCTGTCCATGGCACAGAGGCTGTCCATGTCTCCAAACTGAAGCCACAGTTACTCCTTCTGTTCCTCTTTGAGACACAGGCGGGGCCCGACCACAGGCATGTGCCGTTTTTTACGCAGCTGTTAGGTTGTACGAATTGTCCCCGGTGTACGGTCAGCCTTCCAGAGCTGAACTTCTTAGAGGCACCTTGCTGTTGAGACGATCCCAGATTCCCTGTTCCAAATTACGAACAGTGGGGTCAGTCCACGAGTCACCGTAGTTCATCTGCGATCACATTTGTGCACCCGGCCACAATGCAGAATGATGTACGGTCAGCAAAGACTGGCGTGTGTAACGCATTCGCCATGTGATGGCACAGAAAGTGCTGAAGCTGGTGGATAGCTTCCTGATGTTGGATACACATAACATGACATACTTCGTCAAAACTGCCATACTTTCAACTAGAATCGGGGAGTGTGAGCACACATCAGTGTGCGCACACAGCATACATGGCAAATGCAATCGTGACGCATGCATCATACACCGTGTCCGGATATGTAATATCAAATGGATGAAGCAACATGCCTCCCTTACAGGGGTTTCCAGTGAATGAGTTTCACACCAGGAGTGCTCGGCAAGCCATGCTTTGAATTTAGAAACGACCGTCGAAATGACAGTCCGCCACTGTGCATCGACACCAACTGCTGGATGCCGTGCTCACATGCGAAAGGTACCGCTGCCGCTACAAGCCAGGTTCATGGTCAGGAAACATACAGAAACAAGTATTTACATTCGGGCACCACTCCATACCATCCCTAGCATCGGCCCCACGGCAACAGACGGACGATTTCGTATAGGGTGTCCGACACCAGCCCAGACTAACGTGTTGTCCTTATGGTCAGAGAGTGACACCCTGATCAGGTCGGGTCGTCGACTGGCTGCAAAACACTGAATATGCGACCATAGTCCTGAACACCAGACCATCGGCATGGCACATGGACTGGGATACTGTTCAGTGCACACTGTACATCTTCTGTGACAAGGCTCGCGGCCTGCACAGCTGTGGGTCAACATCAAGTCCACGCCTGCCGGCCGCACTGCTCCACATCGGCATGCAGGCTGGAGCCGACCTCACCAAAGTAGTGAGCGACGAGCGGCAGCACGCGCAGCTCCTCCTCCCTGCTCTCCGGCCGACTGCCCGCGAATATCGACGGAATCAGCCCCGAGGCCGTTGCCAGCAGCCCAGGTGCAGCCGCCAGCTGGACCGGCTCCGCATGCACCGCCGCAGCTGCACCGCTGGTGACGCAGTCCACAAACATGGGCAGCGCCACGCAGCGGACCATGCCTTGGGCGTGCATGCGCTTGAGCAGCATGACGAGGTGCGCCTGGCCAAGCGCGTGGTCCAGCCTCGCGGCGAGGGTCTCCTCTGGAATGCCAGGATGCGCAGCCAGGGCACACTGCACCTGCCACACAAGCTCTTGCAGTGTGGGCCAGTGCACGGCGCCGGACGGCAGGACCCACGGGGCCGCGACCGCGTGTGTGGGAAGCTGGCGACTGGAGGATACCTTCGGGTGGTCATCGCTCCGCCGGTCCCTGGGGTCGCCCGGGAGGGCAGTGTCACCGTCGCTGGTCTTCACCGCGGTCGATAGGAGGGAGAGGGAGTGGCCGAGGTGCGGCTTCAGCGCCACATGATCCTGGCACTGCAGGGTGCTGATGGCGGCCTGCACGGGGCGGTGGCCGTGGGGTGCTGGGGATTGACGGGGCGACACCACAACGGAACACATGCAACCCACTACGTCCTGCAGCTGGCGCGACGGATCTGCCGCCTCGCATTCTGATGATAGGTGCGTACGGCCCAACGTGGCCACCTGTTGCGGCAACGATGTATCAGAGACACACAGCCCGCATCCTACCTCAGCTCACGCAGTGACAGACACGGTCAGGGCACAGACGGTGTGTGGGTTTTCATATGGCACCCACCGTCCCCAACTGCAACATGACGTGGCGCCGGATGCATGCTGTAAACACGCAACATAGCAGACACTAGGGCAGCGGGCGTTCCGGCAGGGTCGGACCGGGCAGGTGGCCGGGCGCACCTGCAGTCCCGTGCATGCCAGAGCGTGCTTGCTGGCGTCGCTGCCATCAGCCACAGGAGGCCACTGCGTGGTGTCCATCGCCAGCATGGCAGTGCCGGGCAGGGAGCCGTCCCGCAGCGCCAGCGCCTGGCCGACCTCCGCGGCGGCCCGCAGCAGCTCGGCGCCCTCGTCTGCGGGCAAGCTCCACGCAGCGCCGCCCGCCCCGCCGTTGACGACGGACGACAGCAGCGCGACCATCGCGACACCGGCGGCACCCGCCCGCTCCACCGCGGCACGGACGGCGGTGAGGCACGTGGTGAAGGCCCCGCATGCTGCATCACCAACGGACGCGATCGGGGGAACAAACGCCGGCGGCAGCGCGCCCGCCGCGACCAGGTGAGCGTGCAGCGGCATCGTGACGGAGGCCACAGCGGCCTGCAGGGTTCGCTTGACATCTGGTGCCGGTGTGTCGGTGGGACTGCGGCCGAGATGCGAGCCTGGGGTGGCGGCATCGCCCGGCCCAGGAGGCCGGCACGCCTCGACAAAGGCCGGCTCGCTGCGCTGCGTGTCAGATTTTGCGACGCAGAACGGGGAAGTCTCGACGTGCTGTGGGTGAGGGCCGGGTGTGAACAGGACGGTGTTTGGCTCGAGGGACACCGGCTGCGGGCTGGACAAGAGCTTTCCAGAGTGCAGAATGGGTGGGTCGGGGGGTGTACTGTTGTGGGCGTTTACCACAAACGTGCTGCCAGACATGAACTGGTCGAGGTCAATGAGGTCAGTCGTGGCGGCGGGCGCCTCATCGGAGAATGACAGGGAGAGGTTCAGGTGGCCAGAGGTGGTGCCGACGAGGACGAGCGCCATGAGGCCGCCCCAGCCGCGCTGCCGGGAGCCGATGTCGATCGCGCCGCCGCTGCGGGCGATCAGGCGCTCGGCGCTGCGGATCTCGGGCCGCGGCGGCGCGCCGTCGACGTCCGGCGCGGGAATGGCGAAATCTTCCAGATGGATGTAGGCAACGTTGACACTGCTCCGAAGGGGAATGCGCGCGGCCGCCTCCGACGCATGGCGCAAGGGTCGCAAGGAACGGCGCAGCGTCACGTAAACCACCCAATAGAGCAGCAACAAGGACACGATGCTGACCCACATGGCGGTCTTCAATACCGGAAAGCTGACCGCCTTGCGCACCAGTTCG
>JAUMHO010005596.1:0-14176 GCA_032360965.1 Ulva armoricana | reverse complement strand
CCCCCCCCCCCCCCCCCCCCGCCGCTGTGCACCTTGACGCGCGGACCGATTGGTAGGAGGCCTTGTTGCCGGAGGTCGGCGTTCTTGGAGCCGCTGGAGCACTGCCAGAGGAAGCGCGCCGCGGTGAGCGCCCACAGCCAGTCCCTCTCGATGCTGATCACTGTTCCCCCTGCACATGCATGCGTCGCACCTCGGTGCGGGCGGCACGGGCGGCGCGGAGAAGCGGCGCGGCCCCAACCCTCTGCCCTTGGGGCGCCATTGTGCCACGTACGCATCCCGGCCGAGCGGCCCACACAGCCGCACCCCGCATGCATGCCGAGGTGCGTGGACGATGTTACGGGTGGGTTTCGGCATCGGGTGCAACTGGCAGCATTGTGCTAGCCAGCGCGGGCGATCACGCGACAGAAGCCGCTCCGGCGTCAGCGATGGCGCGCTGCCCCAGCGTTCCGTGCTACGATATTTCGCGGCAGTCTGCATGCATGTCAACACCGCCCGCCCATCGCATCTGCCCCAAGGTGCAGCCGGGCATGCTCCCTGTGTGTGCTCGCCACACACGCTGTCTGGGCGCGACGGCGATATGCGCAGGGTCGGCGCACAAGCGGAGCGCCAGAATGCGGATATGACACATCGCGCACAGTGCTTTCGGCAAGATCTATTGGTACCTATCGATGTAGTCGTCTTTATGCATGTGTGATTACATCGCCGTATCCATAAGGACATTGACACCGATCGGGCCGATCGTACCCTCAAAGGCGCTGGTGCAACCGATGCTGGTGCAACCGATGGTCCCGACCAAGGTGTGCGACCACACGAGCCGTCTGCCCCAAAGGCAAAGGACGAGCAACCAAACCAGCCACGGCCGCCGAGGGACCACCAACCCCTCATCACCGATTATCATCTGTATCTATACTAACACCCATATATCTATGTCTCGATCCATATCCACCAAAACTGTCTACATGACTGGAACTGGACCAACGAACTCGAATGGGCAGTGCAAGCGGGGGGGGGGGGGGGGGGGGGGGGGAGGAGGAGGGCCCACCTGGAGGCAGCGCTTGAGCGATCTTGATGCCGCTGTAGCCACACATGCCGCCGACCTCGACGACGCAGCGCGGCTGGCGGGCGCGCACCACGGACTGCACGATGGAGGCCTTCTCGGGGCCGAGGAACGGCATGTTGTCGCGGCGGCCCCACCGCTCGAGCCGCCGCACGATCCACTCGTCGTCGACCTCCTTCAGCCGGCTCATCCTCTCCCCCTCGTCGTTGTAGAAAACCTCCCTGCAGCCGCGGCGGGGTCTCGGTCAGAGGGCGGCAAGCTCACGCTGTTTGGGGGGGGGGCAGGCGGGGCAAAGGGGAATCGGCAAAACGATGCAGCAGTTTCACGGTGATGGTGGAAGTGACGATATGTGGCGCTGTCAATCGGTAGAGCTGAAACTTCCCGGCCAACCCCCAGTTGTAGACCCAACAAACGGCAGTTACTTGGATGGCTGTGCCTGCTCGAGGATTGGATGATTTCTGACACAAACCTGTCACCGAACTTGATTTGAGCCTGGCGGAGCTGGGTGCGCTGCTCGAGGCGCACGGTGGCCTGCTTCTTGTCCCACACGAACAGCCCCAGGAAGGTCGCGAGGCCGATGCTGTTGACGCCGAGATTCGTGAGTGAGCCGTCGGCTGCAGCTGCTTGCATGCCCTCTGCGGATACTTGAGTGATGCCCAGGAGTAGGGCAATCAGGCAGCCGAGGCCCGATGCAGCAAAGAGCACCAGGCGAATGGGGCGAGGCAGAAAGTACTCCAGGAAGTACTTGGGGTCGCGGAGCTCATCCTCCATTCCCCTCTCTGGAGGCTTCGCCTTATCATCAGATTCTGCAGACTTGTCATGTGTTTAATCTGCTGTCTGATGCTCTGGTGCCGTCCATGCCACATGTGCTTCAGTGAAGGTTGCCCAACTGGCAGGGGCCCCGCGGCGCACCGGCTGGTACATGTTCGTGATAGAGACTACTCGTAATTTGGTTGCTGATGTGTCTCATGTTTTCGCTACCGTGGGCCGACTCCCGAACGTACGCCCAACACGATCAGCACGTTGCATGTTGATGCCATAGAAAGCCAAGCATTTCTGCCTCGCCCATGCGATACCAGAATCCTCTGCTACTTTGTGATTTGGTCATTATTACTGGGTAGCATCGTTTGTGCGCAAGTGAGACTCTGCCAAGGCCTGAATGTGGGCAGGAACAGTCATTGCCCCTGCACATCCGCGTGATAGACCCAAGTATGCAGATTCCACGATAAACACAAACGTGAAAGCATCATTTACTGTCCGTCGCGATCACCCGTCCATGTGCCGCAGCTACAGGTCATACCTGAAGCATCGCACTTCACCGGCCTTGAGCATTGTCCAGTCAATACTCTCCCAGCTCCAAGCCAGGATAGCGAGCCTCCAGCGCCTTTGTAAACACCTAAGCTGTAATGTAGACGCTTTGGCGTGCAATAATTTCCCATCTGTGACACAGTGCCCGTGCGCGCGGACTGTGGCATCTCGCCACCTCAGAATCGCTCAGCCGGCGACGAAAGATGCGAAATAAAACTCAAGACAAGCGTATCGTTGTTGCAGCGTCTGACAGTTGCGATATAGCAGATAAGTATGCACAGCGGACGAGCCTTCGAGATCTTGCGCAAATTCGAGGTTCTGCGCACGCTCCACGGGCATCGGCCAGTTGCGGTCATTTGCCAAGGCACGAGTGACCATTTGGACGCTTTGAACAACGCACAACCACTATCCAGTATCACCTTTCCCCGAAATTCACAACGGGCACTGACCTCAATACTTAGGTAACATGCTCAGGTGACAAGCCTATCTGGCGAGTGGCCCTAGCGCGTTTTCACACAGGCAACGTTGGTGACACCTCGAGATGCGGCAGGACCGAAATCTTGCCGAAACAGACAGATTTGCATTAACCAATTCGTGTCTGATGCTGTGGTCTTCCGATAGGTTGCCTACCTGAATTGGGCAACACATTGCGGAGTTTGTCTCGTAGGGCATCACCTGGTACACCTTTACGGACGCGCCACGACCACCCAAAATCATTAGCAGCATCTCGTATTCATTGAGAGCAGGTAGTCATGTGTTCGTCGCTCCGGAACGTGTGTATTTTCAGAGCCGTGTCGACAGATACCTTGGCATATGCCGGGAGTCGTCTCATGCCAGAAGATTCAGCAAATGCTTCCGCTGAAGTTGCAAGGGAGTCGCAAACAAACGGCCGAGGGATTCGTGATGTGCCGTGGCACAGCTCTCTGGTGCCGCTAGGAGCCCGATTGCAGTACCAGTGCCATGAAAAAGTGTTGCAACCCTTTCAACTCATCCAGCTAGTCGCTGTTGCCGACCGCACCTCAGAAAGTGCGCTAGAACAGATGAGAACACGCCGGAAACGCTGCTCATGTCAGCACCATGCACAACCAGTCCGTGTGGCGATGCCGGATGCCTCTGCATGTGTGTGAACATGGACGTGGTGCGTTGGCCTGGTGCGGCATCGAGTTGAGTGTTGTCATCGCCACGGCGACACACAGCAAGGAGGAAACCAGCCGCAGCTGTATCGAACATCATCAACAAGAGTTACAGTTCATCATGACCAAACCGGCCGGGAGGCGGCACCCGCCGCGGGCCCCCGCCTGCGGCCTCCGGTGCTGGAGCCCGCGCGGCTGCGGCGGTCGCGAGGCTCCGCCGCCGTACCGTGCCGCGGCTGCTGCAGCTCGTGGATGCGCTCTGTTGCCATCTGGAGCATCGGCACGAGGGCGGCGACCTTGTCGCTGAGCGTGCGGTTCTCGGCCGTCAGCGCCGCACCGCGCCCTTGCTCCTCCTCGAGTCGATCTGTCGCCACCTGCGGCCACGAGAGCGCCGCGTGACCAACAAACCCAGCACAACAAACGCGCGGTTGATGCATGCCACACGAGGCGTGCGTTGCCGGCCGCGCATGGGGGGGTTGCCGTTTGCGTGACACCCTTCAGGACACTTGTTGGGCGAGGCACCCGCAAACCACAGGCCTGAGGCGGTGTGGTGTCACGATGCTTGGTTCACCGTGAGCAGGGGCCGGCTTCCGTTGCCGCCGCGGCCTCGGCACGGACACAGGGGCCAGCATCGACTACACGAGATGCAGGAACGGGCAGCGACCGAGCGGTGCCACACCTTTGCCGCCGCCTGCGTGTGCGCCAGTCGCTCGGAGAGAAAGGCGACGCGCCGATCGGTGTCCGTGCCGTGGCCGGATGTGGCCGCGAGCTCATGGGCCAGCTGCGCGCAAGCGTCCTCCAGCGCCGTGACCGCCGCAGACGCCGCCCGCACCACTTGCGCTGGTTGCGGCTCCACCTGCATGCGTGCAGCGGACGCGCTCTGGCGGAGCCGTCGGTGCACATGGCCCTGCACACCGTGCTGCACGACAGCACAGCACAGCATGCACAGCACAGACGCTGCACATTCACTCAAAAGGATAAACTCCCTGGTGGTAGCAAAAGGCCGTGTTAAGCCACTGAGCAAGGCATTCCCGGGCTACAGTGGCGAGCAGCTGCGTTCAGGGACCAGGTTTTGTCGAGACGCAACTGTTCTTCTCTCGCCTGGGCCATTGTTTTGAGGACTGGGGTGCAAAAGAGGCTGCCCGACCGCCAAGCGCTGGCCAGCGGGTCTCCCAGAAACAGATAGCAGCAAAAGTCACGAGAGACCCGTAAGCAGGAACGGAGCAGTGTGAGTCACGAGAGATGCGCGGCGGTGGAGGCATCAGGACACGCTCCGTGCCTTCTGAGCAGATGCGGGCCCGCTCGCACCCGCGCCACACCAAAGCTTCCGCTGGATGACCCCCCACACGGCCTGCCACGTGCGACAGAGTCAAAACAGAAGCTACACGGGTGGAGGAGCCAGCACGATGCATAGCACCGCGCTAATTCAACAGGGAGAGGCTGTGTCCACGCCAGCATTGCAATTCAGAACCGCGCCAACGGCACCAAAGCGGAATCAGTGTGCAGTTGCGGGCGTGGTGGGGTGATCGCGGTGGTGCAGTTGGCAATCAGGCATTGCAACCATGCCTTGCACCCGGCATCCTGGTGAATGTGGCACCGCCGGTGGTGCAGCCGCAACACGCATGACGCGGTGCGTGCGAACGGGAACAGCGATCAACTCGAGAGATTGATTCTGTCAACAAGCCCTAAAATATTGGGAATAGTTTCAGGGCCCCAACAGGTGATGGCGGAAGTTAGGCACTGAATGCGGGAGAACGGGAGCGGCCAGTGGCGGGGGGGTCACCTGCCACAGGGAGATGTTGGAGAGCTGCAAGGCCAGGCCTTCCCACGCGGGCCCGGCCTTCACGGCGGCCGGCAGCCTCCCCGGCAGCGCCTGCAGCCGCTGCGCGAGGCGCCTCACCTCGCCGTCTGCCTCGCCGGCGTGCCTGTGGCCACACGCCGAGGCGGGCCTGGCCCCCCCACGCGCGTCATGCGACAGGGGGCCGCCGGCGCGAGGGCTCGCCCCTTGCGACCTGTAGCCGCGGTCCGCCACGGAGGCCACATCCTCGATCGTGCCGCTGTCCCCACCCGACTGCGGCAGCTGCGCGTGCTCGCTGTACACCTCCGCCCGCCCCCAGCCAAACGCGCTGCTGCTTCGAGCCGGGGCGTCGTCTGGAGCGGAAGCGCGGCTGGCGCTAGTGTGGCTACAGGCGGCAAGGGTGGCGCGGGAGTGCTCCGCAATACCCTCCCCGCGGGCGAGCAGCATGCGCACGTGCCGCTGCAGCGCCGCCGCCCGGTCGCGCTCCTCCGAACATGCCTGCACACATGCGCCCGCTCCACATCTGCGCGAGTCGGGAAATCAGGCGTGCACACACTGGAGCGGGCCGTCGCGATCGGGGCCTCACAACCTCATCAACTGTACGGCCAGTCAGCGGCCCAGGATGGCTGCATAGACTTCACACAGACACCACCATGCAGGAGAGGTGTGTATGCATGACACGTTGCTTGGGTATGTGTATGCACGAAACGTCGCCTCTTTTTCTTCCGCCCCTATGCGTAGGGGTGGCTGATTGCCGGTTGGGCGTGATACCCGAGGATACGTTTTCCTTTGTTCGGTGGGTCAGATCACACCAAACCTACACCCACCAGTCCGCTTGTCCTGGGACTGAGCACTCTGGCCCAGCGCTGCCGACAAAGCACGGACACTCCCACACCCACGCCGCTGCAACGAGAGCAATGACGTGAAGCGGCCGCTCTCACGGCCACATGCGGAGCGCCGCGGGCGCCAGCGTCGGCACCTGCTCGTGGGCCTGCGCTTCTGAGGAGCGCCGCTGCAGCTGCGTGCGCAGCTCGTCCGCCGCGCCTCGCGCCTCCGCGAGAGCGCGCCGCAGCGCCGCCGCCTCCTGTGCGGCCTGCTCGGCCGCCGCCCGCTTGCCCTCGAGCTCGCGCCGAGCGTGCCCCACCGCAAGCTGCGCCGCGCTCTGCGCAGCCCGCAGCTCCTGCACATCACAAAGCCCTCTAACCGGGCCGCACAAAAAAAACGGCCGCCACGAGACCCAGCGCTGCTGGGTTGAGCCCAAACGGATCATATGGACCTGGCACATGAAATACACCGAGAGTAGTCCATCACCATTGCCTGAGCTGGAACAAGCCGGCACAGATGAGACAGTCAGGAATTGCCGATTCAAAACACAGCCATGGGGCCGCTTGCATGGCGGTGGAATGCCGTTTCTGGTCAAGATACTGCAGATTGGTGATGGCGCCCGGGTCGTGAAGACTCGCCATCAGTGAATCATATATCGGGAGAGAGGGAAGGCAACGGGGCGGAGGAGCACCTGCGCGAGCCTCTCCGCTTCGCCCCGAGCCTCTGCGGCCACCGCCTCCGCCGCGGCGTAGGCGTTGCGCACTCCCGCGAGGTCCTCTCGCAGCCGCTCCGTCTGTGCGGCCGCCGCACCGGCGCGCCCGTCCGCGGCACACGCCGCCGCAGCACCCTGCGACTGCGCCGCTGCCGCCGCCGCCTGCACCCCCCAGCCACCCGCTCGCGCACCGCACCCCACGGCCCACAACGCAACGCATGCCGCCGAGAACAGTGTCTCGCCGCATTGCCCTCACAGCATGCCACCACAGCCTCTCGGGAGCGCACCTCAGCCCGCCGCGTCGCCTCCGCCGCCGCTGCCACCTTCTGCGCGGCTTCCGCCTCCACACGGTGCGCCCGCTCATGTGCTGCCTCCGCACCGGCATGCAACTCCTGCAGACAGCACAGGCATCACGCTCCCACTCTGCGCAGTGACCACCGGAGGGCGCTGCCGGAGCCGCACAATGCACCCACCTCGCGCCACACCACACTCCCGTGTCACCAGACGTTACGCATCGTCAGCGCCATCGATGCGCTCTGCACCACAGGCAAACCACACTTCACCATGGCCTTGTGTGGTCGCATGGGCAATATGCGTGTCGACCCCCCCCAACAGCCCCCCGCACTGAGACAGCATGCAGCCCCATCCCAGCGGTTGCGGCCACAAGCGTTCGCACTGCTCGAGTTGTCACGCCCCCTCCGGCGCAACTCTGCAGCGCCCTTGACAGCGCTGCCAGCCCCGGATGATGTGTGCCAAAGATTGAACCGCAGCACAAGCAAATCTCAACAGTGCCATTGACCCCCCGCCATGCATGCTCGCCATTCACCACGGCGCACTGGCGGCTGCTGAGCAGCTGAAACACTGCAGGAAAGCTGCAGGCCCCAGGATTCTATTGCACAGTGTACCGTGGTGTGACGGGAAGACGCCCACCACAGCAGCGTTGGGCAAACCATGACATTTTGACAGAGACAATTTGCTATACCAGGTGTGACTTTTGGGGCGACGATTCGCCTCGACCCCCCAGCCAACACTGCTCCACATGCGCTGGGAATCACGGCACCTATGAATCATTCATACATGCATGGCGCAGCAGCCACATCGCACCTGGCTCCGCGCCGCCACGGCATGCAGCTCGTGCTCCAGCTCCTCCACGCGCCGCCGGAGGTCCTCTGCCTCCTCCGCGGAGTCCGTCAGCATCGCGCCCGCGGCACGCGCCGCGGCGAGGTCCGCTCGCAGCGCCGCCACCTCAGCGTCACGCGCATGCATGATGTCCTCCCACGCACTCGCATCTGTGTCGCCGTCGCCGTCACGCGACGGCACCGGCGAGGGGCCCCCGACACCCAGGCCATGCTCACCGCTCAGCGATATCTCCAAACACAGCCCCTCACCACCGTCCCCCGGGCCACTTGCCGCAGCCGACGCGTGCCCAACATGCGCATGCCAGTCACTGTCCCCCACGCCAGTCCGCAGCCCCTCCCGCGCCGCCTGCAGCCGCGCACGCAACCGCCGCTCGCCGTCCGCGGCAGCATCGGCCCGGGCTGCCGCCGCCGCCGCATCGGCGGCATTCCGGCTGGCCTTATCCACAGCCTCACTCCGCGCCCGCTCGGCCTCCTCGTAGCGCTCCCCAGCCTCCTCACACTGCCTCGCCAGGTCCTCGCACTTGACGCTCAGCTCAACCACGTCCGCCTCGGCCACCTCCCGCGCCCCCTCCACCTCTCGCAACTGCTCCTCCAGCCCATCGAGCCGCATCTGCATCTCAGACCACTCAGCAGGCGGCACCGCAGCGCTGCCCTCTGGGCCTGCACACGGCTCAGAGTCCGCAAGGGCGATGCGCAGCTCCGCAGCCTCCGCCATCGCAAGCTTGAGCTCGGCGGCATGCGCGGCCGCCGCAGCCCGCAGCTCGGTGGCCTCCGCTTCGGTGGCAGCCAGCTTCACCCGGAGGTCGGCAACGGCGGCGCCTCCGGCCACTGCGGCCTCCGCGCCGCGCGCCCTGCTGTCCAGCTCCAGCAGCTTGCACGTCACTTGCTGCACGCATCACCTCACATCCTCCCTCACGTACTCACACATGCAAATTGGGGATGTGGGGAAACTGTGGGGAAACTAGAAACGAGCCAGGTTGTCAGAGCCACCCGAGCGGGTGCTTAACTGAAAGATCTCGCATCCAACAAATGGGGCATTTCATGACGAAGCTCCACTGGATTGAGCCGACAAACGACGACTCTGACGACTCGTGATCGCTCGCTGCCTATCAAGCACGGCCTGCTTCTGGCCTGGACAGCCGCTCACACGGCGAGAGCTCACAGTTGCGGCGGGAGCAGCCGGAAGGTACCGCACACATGCGAGCCTCCCCGGCGGCACAAGGGCAGAGTGCAACCAGGGGGCTGCCACCTTGCTCTACGGGAGCACAAGCCGTTGCCACATGCGATACACTGACTGATTCACAACGGCAGTGTTGAACACGACCGGACGTAAGGAGTAATGCTCCGGCCTCAACCTGGTTCCCATGCAAGACCGCACGGGCACCAGCCTCCGGGAGCAGGAGAAGCGGCCGCATGGGGGCGGGCATGGGGGCACACGGAGTGGCACGCGGTTGCATGGGGGCGCCTCACAGTTGTCCCAAAAGGGGGGGGGGCCTACCTGCAGAGCCAGGCGCGCCTCGTCCCGCTCCCGCACTGCGCCCCACAGCTGCTCCCGGAGGCGCTCCACCTGCACCTGGCCGACGGGCAGCTGCGGCACGGGCGGCGCGCCGCCGCCGCCGCCGCTGCGCGGCGGCGCGGCTACCTGCACCGCCTCTGCGGCTGACTCGCTGTCGCTGCTGGGCTCCGACTCCTGCAGGGCACGCCTCCGCAGTGCTCACATCTCATCATCAATCCCCAGGGGACACCCCTGGCGATGTATCCCCAGAAACAATGGTATCGGGCGCTGTGGGATGTGTGAGTCGAGCAGTGGGATGTGTGAGCCGAGCAGTGCGCATCAGAGCGCCGTGGCTGGTGCTATGGACAGCCGCACGCTACTGACAGCCGTCTGTTGGGGGCACCTGTGTGCAGCGTGAACATGCATGGCAGCGGCTGCCCTGGCTGTGCTGGGACCAGCGGCTCAGAGGCGGATCTGTCAACAGCCCCACGCACAGCCACAGAGGCAGCAACAGCCCCCGGACAGGCGCCACTTCAATGACACCACTGGCACCACTCCAACACGGCTACAGCAAAGGCACCAAGACGCATCATATCGCACGGCATGCCCGCAGCAGATGGTCAAGTGGTGCACTTCCGGCCGCAGTTCGTACACACGTACACTGCACTGCAGCGAGGACATGCCGAGGTAGGCCAGCCCCGCCACACCGTTCTTGCCCATGCAGGCCTTGCATGAGACGTGTGGAAACCTATCCCCTCACACGCGCCCTTGCTCCTTCGCAGCATTCTGCCATTTTGTTCATGCTTCAGGCGGTGGTCCGCACCGTGTCCTCTCGTCCAGCCTCGGACAACGCCTCTGAAGCAGCCCCGGGGAGGCCGCAGCGCATGCGGCCGCTTGGTGCCGCGCAATCCCCCCCGATGGCCTGCAGGAACGCACGCTCCCCCTCAGCCATCCGCGCGCTCTCCGCGTCCGTCACCGCCTGCTCAGCCTCCTCAGCGCGCTCCACAGCAGCTTCCAACTCCCCCCGCAGCACCTCCACACTCCCCTCTGCGGCGGCCGCTTCCTTCCGCGCAGCCTCCACATCCCCCCACGCATCCTCTAGCTCCCCCCGCAGCACCTCGGCGGTCTCCTCTGCAGCCGCTGCAGCCCCTCGCGCAGTCTCGGCACCCCCCCGCGCCTCCTCCAGCTCCCCACGCAACACCTCGACGCTCCCCTCTGCAGCCACTGCCGCCTCCCGCGCAGCTTCCGCATCTCCTCGCGCCTCCTCCAGCTCCCCGCGTAATGCCTTAACCTTGGCACGGCTCTCCTCCACAACCCGCCGAGCCTCACGCGCAGCCACCTCGGCCTCCTCCGCACGACCCTCCGCCAAGTGCTGCCCTTCCAGCGCCTCCTCACACTCCTTCCTCGCCTCCCTCACCGTCCGCCTCATCACTTCCACATCGGCGTGGAGTGTGGCCACCTCCAGCCCCGCTGCCGCCGCCTCTGCCGACGCGTCCTCTGCCTGCCCCTCCGCGTCCCGGCATCGCGCCTCTGCCTCCTGCGCCGCCCGCTCGACCCGCTCCAACATCGCCTTCTCTTGTGCTGTGCGCTGCGCCAACTGCCCCCGCAGCTCCTCACACGCCTCCCCAGCAGCGCGGGCCTCCCCCCGCGCTCCCTCCGCTGCAGCATCTGCCGCAGCCACCTGCAGCGCCGCATCCTGCGCCGCTCTCTCACGCTCCTGCCGCGCATCAACAGCCAGCAGCGCATCCTGCATGCGTGTGCGAGCATCCTCCGCGGCCTCCTCCGCCACCCTCACATCCTGCCGAGCTCGCACAACCTCCACCTCCAAGCGAAACACAGTCTCCCTTACCGCCGCCACATCAGCCACGGCAGCGTCCAAGCGCCCCTGCAACTCCCCCTCCCGCCCCCTACCGCCGTCCACCTCAGTCGCAGCAGCGGCAGCCTGCGCCGCAGCATCCTCCGCCTCAGCCTGCACCCGCAGCAGCACCTCCCGCACACCCTTCACCTCCAGTCGGAGCCCCTCAGCCACACCCTCCTCAGCCCCAAGAGCCAGCCGGACCTCTCGCACCTCCCGCCGCAGCTGCTGCGCCGCCCCCTCTGCGGACCCAACAGCGCCCTCTGCAACAATGACACGCTGGCGCTGCTCCCCCGCCTGCCGGCACGCCTCCACCAGCTCCAGCTTCAGCCCCGCGGCCACGCTCTCTGCTTCAGCCGCCCGGCTCTCCGCCTCCCCTATCCGCTCCCGCAGCCCCCCCTCAGCTTCCGTCCGCCCTTCCCCGCGCCCTTCCTCGCGCGCTGCTGCCACAGCGGCCACGGCACGCTGGGCGGCCATGCGCTCCCGCTCCTCGGCTGCCGCAAGCGCGGAGCACTCTGCCGCAGCCCGCTGCTCCGCCTGCGCCAGCACAGCTCGCGCCTGTGCCTCCACCTCGACCACTTTGTCCCGCATGCTGCGGACATCCCCTGCAGAGCGCTCGGCAGCCGATTGCGCTACCGCAAGCTCCACCCTCACCTTCTCATCCACCTCTGCTGCTGCGGCGCGCTCCTGCGCTCTCTCCTCCCTTACCGCCACCACCTCCGCCCGGGTGGTCTCCAGACTGTCAACTGCTGCCTCACACTCCTGCCGCGCCTGCTGAAGCAGCGCCTGCACCTCAGACATCCGGCCCGCGCTCGCCTCCCCGGCCTGCGCCGAAGCATCCGTCGCAGCTGCTGCGGTCGCACGGACGGCCTGCAGCTCCTCCTGCAGGTTGCAAACCTGCTGCGCCGCCTCCTGCACTTCTCGCACCACAGTATCCTGCACTTCTCGCACCCGCTCCACAGTATCTTGTGCCGCAGCTGCGGCGGCCACCTCGGCGTCAGCTCGAGCGTCTGCGCAGCTGCGCTCGGCGGCAGCAGCTGCCGCCCATGCCTGGTCACGCTGCTCCTCTGCTGCAGCCGCAGCTGCTGTGGCGTGCTTGGTCGCTGCTAGGGCTCCCGCCACTTCCGCATGCATCGTGTCGAGGCTTGCGCTCGTCAGTTCTGTGTTGCAAGCCACTGCTACCGCCAGCGGGCTGGTCTGTATGGCTACACTCACCACTGCCTCCCTGGATGCAGTTAGCGCTGCAAGCTTCTCAGCAAGCTGCTTCAACTCAAGGTTAGCAGCAGCCTCTTGTGCCTGCAAACCACCGGTGACCCAAGCTGTTTGCACCTGTTTCATCGGTGAACGATCAAGCTGGCCGGTAGTTGAACAGGAAGACAAGCTGTACCACACCGATTGCCAAGGGATGGTACTATTCAAGGTGAGGCATTGGGCTGGCGGTCAACACCTTGGCATGCTCGAGCTGTTTTACTGCTTCCGACCGTTCTGAGGCCCACTTCTCAGCTTCTGGCCGAACCGTTGCAAAGACATCCTTGGCGTCCTTCAGCTGTGCTTCTCGGAGCTCTATGAGGTGCTGGAGCTGTTGCTTGGCTTCCTGCGCCTCTTTCAGGGAGTTGGCTTGGGTCTGCGACCATGCAGTGACATCAGCCAAAACAACATTGGTGTCACTCAGCTGCTGCTTGGCGTCATGGATGTGGTCTTGCTGGAGTGCCGCAAAGGTCACGAGTCTCTCCAGCAATGATAAAACCTCGCGAAGGTGTATGTGTTCAGCAATCCGGTCGTCGCTTTGCTTTGCTTGGTCTAGCTGCAAAACGTAAGGAAACAATGAGACCGCATGAACCAGTAGCAATAACTCAAAGGTATGACTGCATGTGTATTTCTTGGCAGCTTAAGGGCATCTTGATGATCACGGGCTGAAGATGCCTGCAATTGAGGATTGTAAAACTGCATACACAAGCCCTCTCATGCAGCACATACCCACAGATTTGCGGCTGTGTTTTGCAGAGACGTATTCTGAACGCCAATATCTTCCATTCTGAGGAAAACCTGGCGCAACTGCGCAACGATGGCGCTCTGTTGCTCGTCGACATCAGGAGCGGGCGATTGCGCGGCCGTGCCTGTTGAGGGGACGTCATGCTTTCCCGGCTGATCTACATCTGCAGCTGTATCACAGTTCTCCTGGGTGATATCCCGAAAGGGTGCTCTATTGGCATCCTCTGCCATGCCTCACGACCCGTACGCGTGTTAAACACCATTCGTCATAGTATAACCGGAGACATATCTCCTGCGCAGGAAGCTTGCACAGTACTACGTCTTGAACCTATGATTAGACCAGGTGCAGTCCTGAAGCTAGTAATGGGTTTAGAACTGATGTGGCACAACTTTCACCAAGGGCCAAAGTTGACAACATACTCCCGGTGTGTCGAGATGCGAACAAGGCCCTGTGCCTCGGCCCGATCGGTGCTTCATGATTCCACCTGGCCACCATCATCATGCCACGTGTTCGCGCGGTGGTGGGCGAGATTACGCTCTGTCGCTCCGGAGCTCCAGGGATGCAGGAGAGGCGTGGAAAGCATGCACATATGTTAGTACATAGAGTAATGAGTTGATGTACACAATGTGAAAAATTTACAGCAAACACAGTTGTAGGTGTCGATATGCCTGCGCGCTGTTGCGGGCCGGCGGCAACTTGCGGCGATGTGGTACGGCACCGCGCGCGTGTGGTCATGCATGGCGAGACACCTCTGCCATGTTTTTCGGGGCAAGGCAAAAAAAAAAAAAAAAAAAATCGGGCATCACGCCAAACCCAAACGGGCATCGGCCACAGCACCCCTACTGGTAGGGGCGGACAGGT
>JAUMHO010005575.1:0-14200 GCA_032360965.1 Ulva armoricana | reverse complement strand
AAAATGAACTGCGTCATGCAAAATTATAAAAATGCACATCAAGCCTAGAAAGACTTGCACGGCTGGGATATAGCTCATGATGTAATGATAGAGGCGTGAGACAATTGAATGCAATATCTGGTTAAACAAATGTACGACTTTTATAGTTTAGGTGAGCTGTGATATTGACCTGGTGTACAATCGGATTACTATTTTTTAATCGTTGCGATTATACATTTTATACTGAAGTATAAGCTTTGCAATTATTTAACTTGAACCTCTCTGTACACGTTATTGCTAATCATAACGGCTATGCCCATGTTAGATGGTTCATTGCTGAGAGAAGTAAAAAGACTGTTTTGCGGTCAGTAGCATTCTCGTTAGTTTTCGGAAGTTATCAGAAATTATGACATTAATGTTGTTCATGTACATCACGACCGCAGTGTTTGGCTTATTTGTGAATCGGAAATACTTGCTTTTGAATCCAATTGTTTTTGTGATTATTCTATCGTCTTTCGAGTTTGCGGGGTTTGCATCTCTGGCAACTGAAAACAATCCAGTTGACAATGTTTATATGTTAATGGCCCTGACGTTCATCTCTCTTATGGTGCTGGGAAATTTTATGTATTTATTGCTTAAGCCAATACCGCAATCTTCTCGAAAAATAAATTTTTCTAACGCTGCGCGCAGCTCAAATTCGCTTATACTTTTTCTTTGTATGGTGTCTATAGTCTCCTTGGCCTTGTCTCTATTTTACTACAATCTAGTTGGAAGGAATTTGTTTATTCAAGCCCTTGCAAGTCCATATGCGATATCCGATGATATCGCGGGCGATAGACTATCTTTTTATTCTGGTGAGACACAATATTATCCAGGCTTCTTCAACCAGTTCAAAAATTTTTTATTGCCTATTTCAGCCCTGTCATTAATCACAATAGGGATAATCGAAAAAAGAAAAAAGACCCTATACTTTGGCACAGTTATGATAATCGCTAGTATTCCAATGTTATTAGGCACAGGACAAAGAACCTTTTTACTACTCACCGCTTTAGCGTTCGCGCCGGTTGTATCCGTTTTATCTAAAAAAAGTTTATTGATAAAACTAAGTGGGGCATTATCAGTCGTAGTTATTCTGTTGTTGTTTGGATTCTTATCAACCGTCCTCGGCCGCAGTGAACAATCGGATTTGATTGGCGCATTACAAAGTATGTATGTAAGACTTACGCTTCAACAGTCATTGGGGACATGGATAGGTTTCAAACATTATTATCCTGGGCCAACGGGTGGTTTAGAGGCGGATTGGTTCAACTCTGTTCTAAAATTAATTCCGGGGGCTACTGCTGACAAGGGTATCGCTCATGAAGTCAATTTACTGTCGTTCGGAACAGACAGGGGTACATCACCGATGTCCATATGGGCATCGATATGGTTTAATTTAGGATTTTTAGGGGGAGGTGTCTTCTGTTTTTTCTGGGGTTGGTTCCTGGGGTATATTACCAAAGCAATCCGTTCTGGCCCGCATCATGCTGCACGGATAACAGCATGGTCTGGCTGTGTAGTCTCGGTTGGAATGTGGTTTCAAGGTGATCCAACCGTCTTAGTACAAACAGGATTTTTTGCGGGCTTAATCATGATTTTTTGCATGAACGTCATAAGCCGAAAGTATTATACTCCAAAAAAGCGGCTAAGATACGAAATATTAAAGGCCGATGCTAAGTGAGTGTTGTTAAATCGTTCCCTAGCTTCATAATATTTTTTCTTGGAGCCGGGTCTTTATATTTTGCAGAGTTTTGGCTGTCGAAGATAGGAAGTAATACCCAAGTCGCAGATTGGACGTTGTTAAAATCAATCGTTCTAGTTGGAGGGCAATTCGCACTATTTGGGCTTGATCAAGTTGTCGTTAGGGAACCACATTCCAAGGTTCCCTTAATTAGAACATCTATACTTTTAGTCGGAACAGTTTCGTTGTTTTCGGTATTTATTTTGGGCTCGTTTGATCGTACGGATTCTTTAGCCGTTAAAGCATCAATTGCACTCTTCTTTTACGCCTTGTCTATGCTAGTTTTCGCCAAAGGACGCTCAGCAGACCGAATGGCTCTGGCGCATGCAGGCCGCGATGGTTGGAAAATTTTCTTTTTACTCTTTATTTTAGTCTCAGTTTTTTTTAATTTCGACTTAAACCTTCCGCTATTTCTCGTCGCAGCATTTAGTCTTAGTATTATTCCGTTATTTTGGGTCCTGAAACTTCGAAAGGAAGATGCTAAACAATATCATACAGACGTGGTTTCCATCAGGAGCGCCTTCAGAACTGGCTTGCCATTCTATTTGGCAGCTATCAGTTTGGCTATTGGTGCATATGGCGAGCTTATCCTCCTTAATATTTTTGCCATTGACTCGGACATCGCGAATTATTTTAGACTGGCCTTATTATTCAGCTATCCTAGCTTAATTTTAACGACTTTTATTGGAGGCATACTAGCCGTTTGGATAAGAGACAATCACCGCCTAGCTGACAAAATTCATAGCGTAAGTCTGATAAAATTACTGCTTCTATCATTACTAATTTGCCCTGTTTTAATCGCAGGTGGACAGATTGTTTCAATCATATTTAACGGAAGTGCACTGGCAATAGGGCCCGCTGTTTTGCTGCTCGCATGGGCTGGGTCTATACGCCTTGTGGCAGCAATTTCTACAAGCGGACTCACAGTCATAGCCTCACGTAAAATTTTGGACAAGCTGACCATTTACTATGTGGTTTTAGGTATTTGTTGTATGCTGGTATTAGGCCTGTTACTTTCTGTCGGAGCAAATTCTATCATATCGACCACTGCAATTGTTTCTACATTGTGGACATTTCGATTTTTGATAGCATACATTCATTTACAAACTGAGCTGACTACCTCTTTGTCAAGGCACACTACCGGTACACCTCACGAGAAAACCGACAATTTGGAATAGTGTGTTCTATTTTGAAAATTGCTCATTCATCTAATGGTGGCGAGTCGTACGTAATCATTCGGCTCATTACTAAACGAAGTACAATTACACCTCAGAAAAAATTGATGTTAAATACCTCAATAAGAGAAATATCATTGATTTTGACGGACGTTACGCCTAGTGAGTAACAAATTTTAAGAGGGCGAAATGGCTACTGAAGATTATATTAAAATGCCAATCGGGTTTAAGGTCCGCAAGGTATTACGCTATGTTGAACTTTATGGGGTCAACAGAACCTTGGTAAAGGTCAAAGGCCAATACCATATGAAATCCGAAGAGGGTTTTGAAGGCGGTCGTTGGGACAACCCAAAATGTAAAAACTCAGATGCGCCTTCGCGTAATATCGGGTTTATCGGCTCTGGTGCCTTCCCATTTGGTAACTTGGCTTACTATTCCAATAAAGAAGACAAGAACTCTGTTCGAGCGGCTATGGACTTAGTACCTGAAAGGGCCCGGTCATTAATCGCGAAATATAACGGGGCTTACGCTACAACTAATGCGGACGATATTATCAATGACCCTAAAATTGATCTCGTCTTTGTTGTGTCCAATCATGCTAGCCACGCTCCATATGCGGTCAAAGCACTGGACGCTGGGAAAGACGTACATATTGAGAAACCTCATGTCGTTACAGAGCAGCAACTGGATGACCTTGAAGCGGCGATGAAAAGAAACCCGAAAGGCAAAGTCTTTTTAGGGTTTAATCGTCCGCGCTCTAAACTTTTTCACAGACTGCAGGAAGAACTGAGGAAAGAAGACGGCAGCTTGATGATCAACTGGTTCGTGGCTGGACACGAAATCAATGATGACCACTGGTACTTCAAAGAATCCGAAGGGGGCCGCATTCTTGGAAATCTATGTCACTGGAGCGATTTGACATTGGAATTAGTCGGAATAGAAAATGCCTTCCCTGCCAGAATTGTGCCTACTGCCAATAGTGGCGCTCAATCAGATTTCGTAACCAGCATAGAATTTGCTGACGGTTCATTGGCCTCAATCACATTCTCGGCCAAGGGGCATACGTTTGAAGGCGTTCGCGAAATTCTGAACGTCCATAAAGGCAACATCTTGGCGGATCTTAAAGACTTTAAGTCTATGACAATTAATCGTGGGTCGGAACGTATTAAGAAGGTTAGCCGTTTTCGCGATCACGGCCATAGAGCCAATGTTGTCAATTCCATTGATTGCTCGCGCGGGAAATCGTCGAGCGGACCTGCTGACCCCTATTATACAATTGCAACAGCGAAATTATTCTTAGCCATCAGCCAAGCCCATCGCGAAAGAAAAGAAATCTGGATTGAAAAATAGATTGAACTCAAAAAAGAGCCAGTGACTTTAAAACCCGAGAGACTAAGTGCTTTCGGGTTTTTTCATTTTAACATAGAGCACACTCTTTATCCTGTGTAACTTCAAGCCATTGACGAGCCGCTCATAACAAAAACCAATAAAATAGGTTAGAGCGTTAAAACGGAGATACTCAGGACGGCCCTCTTGAAAATCAACGTAAACAAGCTCCATTTCGCCGCGGTCGGCCCACTTCTTTAGCGAACGCCGCGTATTGCAAAGATAAGTCGTCGGGAAAGTGTCAAACGTTTCACGGCCGCGTTTTTTATTGACATATTTGTGGAAGCTTAAAGGCGTGAGGCGCGCAATTAGCGGCATGTAGTGGTTTACATTAGGCGTTTTCGCCATAAAAATACCGCCAGGTTTGAGTACTCGGTTCACTTCATCAAAGAATTTTGCTGGCGTGGCCACATGTTCCAAAACGTCTTTTGAAACAACGATATCGACACTATTATCTTCAACGCCTGTCAGTGAACCGTCCGGTGCATAAACGGCAACATCGATTTGGGTGTTATCTTTAATTGCTTCATCAACGTCAGTACCAATAACTTTCGCCACCAGCTTTTTAAAATTCATATGCGGCGTGCCTCCGCGGCCCGCGCCTATGTCAAGCAGCACATCGGTTGGTTTTATTGTCTCTAGAACCCTTTCACGAAATGCGCGAGCATCCCATTCATCTTGAAATTCAGGATACCATTTTTGATCCAACTTGTGTGATTTTGACATATAAGCACCCCATAAGATTTTTTATCCAGTACCCTTTTTCTCAATCTTCTTCAAGCCCTACCTCAAGTGCATAGACCTTCTTGAGTCCTCTTTCAGGGGGAGTAAACCCTTAAACGATAAGTATATTTTATCCCCAAGCATTCAAACTGGGGAGTAGCCCAATCAACTCTTGCTGTGAAACCTGTATGTGTCCAGGGACGATAATAGGGGCTGCAAACAAAAACACTGTTCCGGCTTGCGCATAGAGACGATGCAGCACCGGATCATATCCATTAAATTGTTTCGAGTTCACACTGTATAGACGCGTGAATTGAACCCATCCATTTGCACTATCGACATATTGATTCCCTGTTACTGGCACGCCATCACGTAATATTTGAGATGACGCTAAATCTTGAACAACCAAGGAACCTGATTTCACATAGACATGCCAGTTCAACGTTAATGTGTCGGGCAAGGGAATAAATTTATTTTGCAGCGTCAAATAATGATCATTTCCAAATAAGGATAGGCTAGCAAAATCATTGCCCTGCCCCGCCGTGATTTCCGTCGTAAAAAACTCTACGCCGTAACGCCGAAACCCCGGCTCGCGAAGGCGCTCAATAAAAGCGGATATTTCCGGCGATAATGCACCAGCAGCCCCGCCATTATCACTATTGTTATAGATAAATTTCGGTCCCTCGGAAAACACAGAACCGTTGGCACTTAAAATATAATCAGGGGCCTCAAAACTCGGCGCAAAGGCCGTTCCAGTCTCTGGGCTGCCGGCAAAACGCCCACCATCCTGTAATAGGTTAAAACGCGGCGCAACAGGCGGCGTATGGGGCATAGAGACTGCGCCTGACTGGGCGTCAATATGAAGAGCCGATTGCCAATTCGTACCGTCTGCGCTCACTTTGATAGCGAGGTCATCCCCCTCGAAAACCCCTAATTCGGCACGACCAGCATAACCGCTCTGCATGACAATTGACGCCGAATGTGAAGCATCGGATTTATTAATAATAAAACGCGTGTCTCCCGTTCCGGGTGTCACATCATCATGGCTTAACAGAACAGCTTCCGACTTTACAGCGAGCCTATTGACTGTATCAGCATCCGTATTAATGCCAATTTGAGATGTCGAAAGACCCGTCTTCAATTCATCTCCCTCAATTAATTGCCATGCCGTATTATCATAAACTGCTAATTTCTTCTCATCGACAATCCAAGCTGTCCAGCCGTCTCTGGGCGCGAGGAATACCCAGCCCTCAGCTTCATAAATTGCTACGGCCTGCGCGTGGTGTAGCCACTCATCACTGGCCCCGTATCCAACAATATAACACTCTCCTTGTGCGGGGTTCTGCGGCGGTGTCGTCAAATATCTATTCAAGACGGCCAAATATATAAGGCTATCTAGCCGCCGTATGTTTTCATTTACTGTTATATGTTTCTGCGCTTGTGCGGGGGCAATATAAGATAGGTCGAGTTTGGGTGAATTATCCATTGTGGGCTCCATAATTTGGAACCACCATATTACGGGACTCAGAAGCGGGGATATATTTAGAATAAGCCTCAGTACAATTGGCCTAAAAGGCCGTCAAAGAGGGGAATTACGGCGAAACCGAAACTGATAAATCCCCAATAGCGGTCACTACAATGCGGCTCGTTTTTAGAGAGACACCCATATTTGGCCACCACTCTGCAGCTAGTACATCAAGCTGAGCATCCTGTGACGCAGACAAGACTAGTTGAATATCGCTGCCACTACGTAGGGTTATAGTTTTATCATTTGCCTCAATCAATACGTCAGGATGAACGAGGAAGCTCGAGGCAACTTTTCCGGAGCTATCAGAATGCTTATCCAGAATTGTTAGCTTTCCCTGATTGTAAAAAACAGAGCGAGTTTGCGACGCCCGTTGCGCATGCTCTGAAGGGAATAAATGTCCCTTTAAATCAAATCCATTCGTATGAGGGGTGAAATCTGCAGGCTCGGGATGTGGACGCCGCCCACATCTAAAGGCTCCAAAAAAATCAGCCTGTTCAGCTTGATCAATCACGGCTGTGTTGTGGAAGGCTGCAGACCGCGATTGCATGCGTTTTTCTCCGGCGACATATTCAAAAACGCCTTGATCGACAAAGATGCGCTGCCCCTTATGAGAAAGCTCAAAACTTCCCCAATCTCCATGTGCATGAGCCATGAGGTCGTCCGGACCAAGCAAACCCATCTTGAATGCTAAATAATCGTCTCCGATATGGCCCCCGAAGAAACCTGCATCTGGATAGCTAAATAACTGCTCTTCTGCCAAGGTAATGTCAGGGAAAATATCGCCAAAAACTCTTAAAGCTTCGGCTGGGGCGATACACATCGTCAGCCCAGAATCGCTGAACTGGCAAGGTAAATCGTCAGGGTGTTTTAAATCACTTAAGACCTGAGCCATTTTAATTAATATATCTGCGAGCTGGGAAGAGAGCGCATCTTTCTCACGAACATTATATATCGTCAAAAGATCGCAAAACACTTGAGAGTGATACGATGCAGAACGCTCATAATGCATGCCGTCTGTAAGTATTTGATCTTCCAGAATCTGCTTTAGATATTTATCAGAGATTTTTTTCCAAGTCTTTGACGCGGCGGCGTCATAAGCCGCCCCCATTTCTGCTAAAGCCCGCATATTCTTTACAAGATGATTACCTTTAACATCTGTTTCCAAATTTGCGCAGAGATAGTCGGTTTGCTCTCTGAGCGAGCCAGAAAATAATAGCTGGAAACTGTCATCCCCAAAGGGCCCTTTCACGGACCAATAATCAAGCCACGCCGACAGCCGTAAAGATAGCGCATAAGGCGTCCAGGCCGCGCTAGAAGCGGTAGGTGTACGCGGACGGCAGTGTTCTATCCAATCGCGAATAAGTCGCTGAGCAGCGCCCACATCCATATCATGCAGATACTCAAAATAATGTAAGTTCATCCGCCAGAGCTGCGCACTTGGATCATCAGCGCGTAAGTCCCATTCAACTTTTACCGGCATGTCTCGTGAAGTTCCGACGAAGTCGGCTCTCCACCCCGTCGGGATTCTTTCCATCTTGCCATGTGGACTACGCAGGTGAGGCAGAAACAGGCGTTTCGGAATGTTATTCGCAGCCAAACAAGGTTTCTCTCTCGCTAACCGGTCCACAAGTTTTCGTTTAACACGCATATAAATGCGCCGAGCAAATTGTGCGGGCGGCACGTACCGCATAAAAATCAAATGCCGCGATTTTATCATGCTAGTTACGCTTTAACTGGCTTGTTTTCAGCAATCAGTTTTTCCAGTACAATCAGATAATTTTTTGCCATGACTTCCCGATCAAAGTTTGCCTTAACATAAGCCTGTCCAGACTTTGCAAACCCCTTTGTAACACGAGGGTTATCTACCATCATTTCTATTGTCGATGCCATTTCATTTGCATTTTCGGGCTCAAATGATAATCCAGCTTTTGCATCATCTAATATATCTTTGGCAACGCCCTCAACTCCTAAAAGGATAGGCTTACCCATCGACATACCTTCCAGCAACTTTGTAGGTATGACTGTCTTGAAGACATCTTGTCTTTTAAGGTGGACAAGGCTGGCGGAGGACAAAGAGAACAGCTTTTTAACCGCAGCTCTATCTTGTTGGCCTAACATAACGATATTTTCCAATTTCTTTTCCGCTATCATATTGGTGATATTATCGCGATCAGCCCCAGATCCAATGATTAAAAAACCTATGTCATTGCGGGCTTTCAATGTCTCCGCCGCAGAAACTAAAGTTTTAACACTGTGGGCCATTCCAAGGGTTCCTATATAACTTACAATGAAGCGGTTTTTTATTGGAGCCAAAGCTGGAAAATCATCAACATTGACTTTCGGTAGATTTGTTTGAGTTGAAAAACCATTTGGTATGAGAGAGATTTTATCTCTAAGAACGCCCCGCTCTTTAAAATGAGCGTCAAAACCCGGCGAAACAGAAACGATATGGTCAGATTGCTTATAAGCCATATCAACCCACTTGGAAAACAGACGGAGCAATAGGCTTTGTTTTGCCGCGCCTACGGCGAGGATACTATCTGGCCAAACATCCCGAATTTCCAACACCCAAGGGCATTTTTGCGCTTTAGCTATAAACCGTCCTGAATATCTTCCAAAAAACTGCGGCGAAGTCGAAATAACGACGTCGGCATTTTTAACTGTACGTCTGTGCTTTCTCACAGCCATCATGAAGGAGGTATAATTTTTTATCCGCTGCACAGTGCCCGCATTGGCACCTAAGGTCGTCTTTAAACGCAGAACACGAATATCGTCCTCAAAGCTTGTTAACGTAGTATTGTTATATCCCTCATAAATTTTCCCGTAAGGATGAGATGGCTGAGCCGTAACAATAGTAACTTCGTGCCCCCTCTCACGCCAAACCTTGGCGTGCTCATAGGCCCGAAGTGCTGGGGCATTTACCTCTGGCGGGTAATAATGAGTAACTAAAACAATATGCATCTTAAGGGAGCTTATCCAACAGCATCAATGCTCAAACGGCTCACCTCGATAATTTCTTCAAATGAAATCGGAGTGGGGTTTCCATTCTGAATAGCCTCTATGAAAGCCGCCAAGGCAGCAATGTGCCCCTTATCTTGCTTGCCCTTCAGGCTGGCACTCTTTGGCCAACCTTCGGAAGTCAGTGATTTAAAATTATCAATCATTAAATACTTATTTCCAGCGAACGCTTCATAGCGTTCTTTTGATAAACTTGCTGGGCCATTTGCAAAATAATGAAGCGTCGCAATTGATCCATCTTCAAAGTTCATTGAGATTGATGTCTTGTCGTCGGTCACGCCATCAGCTGTTGGCCGATTAATTGTTGTAGATTTTATGTCTGTAATCGGCGCGCCCACAAAAAACCGCATGAGGTCAATCATATGGCAACCCTCGCCTATAATTCTGCCGCCGCCCTGCTCTAGATCATGTACCCAGTGGTCTTTAGGAATAGACCCCGCATTAATGACAGCGATCAGACATTTAGGGTCTGTCACACTATCCAAAAGAGATTTCATTTTGACAGAAAAGGGAGAAAAACGTCGATTGAAACCGATCATTAAATGACGCGGCGTTCCTGCATCAACTTGTGCTTGATAGGCCTTCGCTATCATCTCGATATCTTCGTGAGTCATAGCCAATGGTTTTTCGACAAAGACATGCTTACCAGCATTTAGCGCCTTTACAGTCATTCTAGCATGAGAGTCGTGACGTGTCGTAATGACGACGGTGTCTATTTCTGGATCGTTTAAAACAGCCTCCATATCTGTGGACGCTTCTTCAAACCCTGTTTTGCGCCCCTCAACAGCGCCGCTTACGCCGCCGCGTGTCACGATTGTCTTAAGCCGCGCGCCTGCGGCCTTCAGGCCTGGTGCTGTAACGCGGCTACCAAAACCGCCCGCGCCTATTAAAGCGACAACAGCGGATGATATCTCTGGCTTAGGGGTCACGCTAGGTATGCGGATGGTTGTCTGAGATAGATCGACTGAACCTTCAGGATAATCCAAAACCAACCCAAGGGGTTTTTCTCCCTTCTGCGTTAAAGAACTATACGCAGTTGAAGCATCAGAGAAATCAATGGTCTTGGAAATCAACGGGCGCACATCTAGCATTTTATTTGCCATCGCCCCTAAAACGGCATCAAAATTTCTTTGCTCTGTCCAGCGGACATAGCCCTCTGGATAATCTTCGCCTCTGTCTTCATAATTCGTGTCATATCGGCCTGGCCCATAAGAACATGAGACTTGGAATGTTAGCTCTTTTTGGAAAAACACGTCTCGCGACAAGTTTAAACCGGTAACACCAACCAAAACTATACGTCCGCGCTTACGGCACATTTCCGTGGCTTGACGCATCGGGTCCTGGCTATCTGTCGCGACTGCGATGATGACACCATCAACGCCGCGGCCTTGTGTTAGCGACAATGCACTCGCAACAGGGTCTTCGCCTTTGGAGAGATCAATAACGTTAGCTCCCCATGATTTTGCTAAGCTCAGCCTATCAGCATCAAAATCGGCACCGATAACATTACAGCCATTTGCCCTTAAAAGCTGAACTGTCATGAGGCCAACTAGGCCTAATCCCATAACGCAGAATGTTTCCCCCAAAGTCGGTTCAGCGAGGCGAATGCCCTGTAACGCGATGGCTGCCAGAGGTGTAAAAGCAGCTTCTTCAAAACTCACTTCATCAGGAATTTTCGTTACAAGATTACGCGCAATGCAAACGACTTCGGAGTGGCTGCCATTGGAAACAACACGATCACCAACTTTCACATGATTTACATCATTGCCAACTTCACGCACTATGCCTGCGTTACAATATCCTAATGGAATTGGTTGATCTAATTTCGATGTTACCGCATTAATCGTGGCGCCAATACCATCGGTTTTCGCTTTATTTAGAGTTTGCTTGACCTTCTCCGGTTGCTTCATAGCCTTTTGGATTAAGTTGCCTTTTCCAAACTCAACCAACATGCGCTCTGTACCGGCAGAAATAAGAGACTTACGCGTCTCAATTAAGACATGTCGATGATAGACAGAAGGTGTAGGAACATCAATCAGTTCGATATTACCATTTTTTAGTGATTGCATTACTTTGCGCACAGGAGCCCCCAGGAAGGTTAAGTCAGTGAGTATGTGATATATATATCGATTTTTATTTTTCTAGTCTTAACTTAAGTAAAGTATAAAATTAGCCTCGGTCTATGCTGGACTTTGATTGGCCACCTCTAAACCTTCATTGACATGCCGCGCCTTCATTGTGCCGTGCATCTCAAAATTAAGGGCAGCCGCCTTTCTGCATTAGCTTGTGTTAATTACCGCCTAGAAAGTTACGAGAGCCATAAATGCTTTAAAAACTATCGTTTTCAAGTAGTTTGATAGAGAGAAAACAGAACACAAATAATGTTGATAAGGCCATAGTTCTTAAAGGGTAATCGACCAGACTATGCAGAATTGGGCTGAGGCTTGCGATATAGAGGAACGCCTTTATCGCATGACGCGTTTTTACACTTCGAAGCAGTTCAATTCCCTGCTTTAAAAACCAAACGATAAAAACAATCGTTAGACCCATACCAGCCCATCCCAGTTCCAGCAATATTTGTAAAAAATCATTATGCGCCTGAGGGACAAAACTATTGGTTATCGTTATGGGGTCCTCATACATAAGATATGTGTTATAGAATGACCCTGGTCCGTTACCTAAGAAACCCGCGTCCTTTATTGCTTGTATAGTCAATGAGAAAATTTCTTTGCGGGAAACTGCACTTCGAGTCGTAAATTGGCTTAATAAATCGTCCAAATGCGACCCGAAAATTACAAAATCCAATACCGCTATACCAATAATGAACATTAAAATTAAGACAACCAAATAGTTGAGGCGCTTATTACGGACTGTTAAAAATAACGCTACAACCACAGTCATTGAAGCGAGAAAGTAACCTGCAATAGACCCTGCGAGAATTAACCCCGTCGTAATTATAATTACCGATATTACTCCGAAGCGTTTTCGAAGCTCGCTGACCCTTTGTCCCATTCCAAAAGACGTTGAAATTGCCAAAGCCATGGCTAAAAAACAGGATTGGTGATTTGCATTAGAAAAAAACCCCGTAATGAATCCTTCGTTTGAGATCGAGTAAATATAGAACGTATTTGAATTACTCAGAATTTGAAAGAAACCAAGGACAACAGATAACACAGCAATAACAACAATTGTTGTGACAGCTTTTTTAATTTCAGTCTGCTTGGCTGACAACAGCATAGTTAGGGCTATTGCAATCAGAGGAAGAAAGTCAAAAACTGAGAACAGCGTGCGTTCTGGCACTAGCGATAGAGGTAACCAGGGCGGATCTATCCCAGCGGCTTGATATCCGCTTACAACTAACTCTCTCCCTGGTAATTGCGTCCAAATAGATGGCGGCAGAGGGACTAAATATAAAAGATATAGTGCCAGAAGCGCTCCCCCTATAATTATAGGAAAATACGCTAGATTCGATAGAGGCCGCCGGTCACGGCCGCACAGCACAGTCGCTATCAAAAAGAGTGATATTAAATAAATCGGTAATTTTATACCGACTATATTTTGGCTCGTACCGCCTAAGATTAGACAGATAGTCAAAAAGACACTTAATCGATATTGCTGGGCTATATCCACAATATCATGACGGTTAAATTTTGAGGAAAGCAGAGACATAGTTTAGTCCGTCTTTCTTGCTTCAAGCGTAACTTCAGACACAGTCATTGAAATACGTCTTTGATATAGACCAGGCACACCCCACAATTCGAGTTGAACAAATGAGCAGCTCTCCTCAGGATATAAGACATTGCCTTGAGAATCGCTGCGTTCATCCTTTACAGATATCGTCAGGCTTGGCTCTTTCTCAGGCAAGCAAGCCAAACGCCATTCAAAGGTGCCATGAATTGGCTTGATACTGTGCTCAATATCTGCTGATAAACGAAGAGGGGCGCCCGAGGGTACTGCGATAATTTGCCGAGCGACCAATTGAGGTGTTCCGGCATCGAAAGACACGTATAGTCCATAATTTTGGCTGGGCTCTGTTGTGATAAAACTATTGTTTGCAAGCTGCCAATTGAATGGAGGAAGGTCATTCCATTTTTTAAAGTAAGGATTATAAATAATATTTGACCCATTATTATCCTCCTTTTCAATAAGCGGATTGCTGTTTAGCCAAGCCTCTTTAGCTTTCAAATATAGCTCTAAGTCAATGAGCTTTAGGATATATGCTGCAGTAATATCTCGGCTGCCCACAGCGTCGCTTCCCGCTTGGGTATATTGTAGCACTGAGTTTTCCAATGACCTTATCTTAACTGCGTTATCAGTTTCTCGTATTTGGTTAATCAGAAAATACGGTCCCCAGATCGGAATATGTGACAGCTTTTCGTCAACCATCTTCTGCCCCTCAGGAGTTCCGTAAATGGCATCCAAAATAGGCCTATAATAAAAGGTGTTTCTACCGTCCAATCTAAACAGCAAGTCTAAGTCTAAGAGAGCATTTGAAATGTCAGCATTGATCAAATGATACTGATACATTTGAGTGTAAAGTATATAATACTTATTATCTTTTCCATATGATGGATGAAAATCATACAATTGTATATTCTTAAATCCACCATC